>VXBW01000500.1:72998-93544 GCA_013400375.1 Thinocorus orbignyianus | reverse complement strand
GGAGGTGGGGGCACCGGGGTTGAACTGGGACCGGGGGGAGGCGGCGACCCCCGGGTGTAACCGGGGTTGGGGGTCGCACCGGGGTGCAAAGAGTGCGGGGTCCAGCGGAATTTGGGGGTGCGGGAGGGCTGGGGGTGTCTGGGGTGCAAGTGTTGCTCAGTGGTGCAGGGATGTAGGAGGGCCGGTGTGTGCCCCATGGGTGCCAGGGGTGCACGGGTGCCGTGGGAGCGCTCCGGGGGTACAGAGGGCCCCTGAACCCTGTTTGCAGGGTCCCCTCTTGCTGCAGCACCCTTATGGGGGTCCCATGAGGAGCCCCCCACCCGGGGCCTGCATGGCTGGGGGATCGAAGCTGCCTGGGGGAGCCTGCCCCTAGCAGGGCTGTGTTGAGATGCCCCAGACAGCGGGATTTCCCTGGTGCCTTCCTAGGGGTACCCCCCAGCCAGGCGTAGCAACTCCCAGGGCTGTTTTCCATGCCCAAAACTTCTTGCACTTTGCTCTTCTCGCCTCTCCTCTGGCCAGAACGCTGTGTTTAACCTTGCGGGGAGAGCCCGTTGCCCGCATGTGGTACTCACAGGCTCCTACCCACCTTGAGATCCTGGATGGGGTCACAC
The DNA here is from genome assembly GCA_013400375.1 of Thinocorus orbignyianus. Taxonomy (NCBI): domain Eukaryota; kingdom Metazoa; phylum Chordata; class Aves; order Ciconiiformes; family Thinocoridae; genus Thinocorus; species Thinocorus orbignyianus. Next base: position 92,933 of record VXBW01000500.1, on the reverse strand, counting down.
CAACCCACGGGACGTGGGGTCAGGCAGGAACTGGGGATCCTCGGGCGGCTGTCGCACCCGGGGTGCCTTTGGCTTGCTGGTGTGGGGAGATGCCGGAGCCCCGCGTGGCCACACACTGTAGAAGCAGCATCTTCCCTGCTGCAAAGGCTGACCTGGCGAAGAGCAGGGCTAAAGCCTTTATAACTTTGTGGTGCTTAAAAGGTGATCCCTCTGACCATGGTTTTGATACATTCATCTGTAGCTCTGTCCTTGATGTGAAGCCTGTCCCTCTTCCCCAGCTCCCAGCACGGCCAGCAAAGCTCTGCATAAATTTGAGCAGCTTTGCAACCTCCTGGGCAAACACCTTTTTGGTTGATGGCTCCCGAGCAGGTCTTTGATACACAGAAAACTGAGCAAGAGCGGAGTTTTGCCAATGAAAGGGTACATGTGGTTGGTTGTAGCCCCCACATTAAAAAGGAGATTATTGTAAGTAAAATCCTTCCAACCACGTGCAGCCAGTTCTGGTGCATGTAGAAATCTCTGGCAGCTGTTGAGTCTAAGGATGCTGCTGCTGTGGAGCAGTTTGGGAATCTGACCCTGCAGTTGGTAGCACGAGCGAAAAAGTTGCTGCTGTTGGTGAGAAGATGCTTTAGATTTCATGTTCTAGTGGCATCGCTGCTCCAAGTGACCTGCTGTGGGGTTAGTACAAGAAGGAGCGGGTTGTGTGTTCTCTTCACTCACGTGATTTTTCTCCTCTTCCAGCAGGAGAAGGATTGCTGGATGAAGGCCGACTGTAGGACTCTGAGACAGATGTCAGAGGAAAGTTGGATTTCTGTGTGAGCAGCTCACGCAGCATCTGCAAGTGCCCTTCCCCTTTGTGGCTCCTGAAGGTGCCGAGGTCCCCGTGCAGACATGGCATTTAGACGGACAGAGGGAATGTCCATCATCCAGGCCTTGGCAATGACCGTGGCAGAGATCCCCGTGTTTGTTTACACGACGTTCGGGCAGGTACAACGAGCAGAAGCTTTCTGGTTGGGTTCCTCGGGTTTCCTCTGCGGGGGTTGTCGGTAGAGGGAGAAGAGTCTGTGTTAGTTGTGAGGGACAGAGGCACAACGGGATCGTGCTGGTAGACTTGGGCAGTTTGAAGGTGTGTAAGAGATTTGGGGTGGTGGGAGAGAATTGCTTGGGGTGGGCTTGGAGAGGGGAGAGGAGACCTGCATCACTCCCTGGGGGAACAGCTAGATTCAGCCTTTCTCTTCTTCAAAAGCACTAAAAAAAGACTTTTGTTTTAAAGATGATCAATATATTTCCCTCTTGTGGTATTGCAACACTTGAGGTGATAAAGTTCAGCTGCATACCAGGGTTTGAAAGCTGAATTTGGGTAACCCTGATTGCATCTGTTCCAGGCTGTGTGCAGGTTTTGCAGTGTGTTTTGGCAATGAGGACTGAGACCACGTTCTCTAGGTTCTGTCAAAATGATGCTCCCCAGTTTCACTGCTGCTAAGTCTTAGTTGTGTAGTGGGGGCTGTGCTTTGTGGGCAGGATGCTCAAGGTGTTGTATGTTTAAAACTGCTTAAAAAAAAAAAAAAAAAAAAAAAAAAAAAGGGTGGTGGACTTGGTTTTTCATTGTTCCTCTTTTGTATCTTTTGTGTTTAAAGTCTGTCTTCTCTCAGCTGCGGCTTTCTCCAGGCCTGCGTAAGGTGCTGTTTGCTACAGCTCTCGGGACGGTTGCCTTGGCTCTTGCAGCTCATCAGCTGAAGCGTCGTCGTCGCCGAAAGAAGCAGATTGCTCCGGAGAAGTGTGGCTTTAAACCTGGAGGGATCACAGTGCCCATCTTGCCAACCAGAAGGGTCTCCTCCGTGAAGAAAGGTCTCCTCCTTGCAAAAAGGGAAAAATCCCCAAAAGCCTTTTGTGAGGGAGCAAAGGGAGTGTAGAGGGAGTGATGGGAGGTTCCTGACGGCTGGGGAGAGAGGAAAGTGAAGTCATTTCTATAGTGCATTGATGCAGAATTAAATTAGAGGCCTGAAGCACAGTGCCACAAACACAGTGTGGGCAGAGGAAAGGGAGAGATCCTGAGCTCAAACCCTTATGAGAAAAAAGTGACACTGAGGTTTTCACCAAGGCTTGCAGTTCCCATCCCCCTGCCTACAGGAAGGCTGTGGAGCTGTTACACCATGCTCACCCTGATAATAACCACCCGGGACACGTGGTGACCTGGTTGTGTATTGATCTTGGTGATGACAATGTGACATCTGACCCAGGAGTCCCCCGTGCAGCCCTGTTAGTGAGGTTGGGTGGCAGAGGGGAGGGTGGCCAGGGCCAGGCTGAGGAGTCAGGAGAGTCCATCCAGCTCTGTGGCAGCTCCTACACCTCGGGCAACTTCTTCACCTGCTTGTATTGATTTTGGGGGTAAGGCTGACCCAGGTCCTCAGCAAAGCACTTTGGGATTAAGCATTTGTTGTGAAAACTTGAAGAGTTTTTGATAGTAACCAAGAGAGCGATATCTGTGCTCTGCCTGGCCTGAGGGAAGCTCAAGGAGTTTCTCCTTCATGCTTTCCACTTGTGTTTGCCTCCTGCCATCCATGAGCAGTGAATAAATATTCATTCCTCAGCCTCAGATCCCAACTGATACCTGCTTTCTTAGTGTCTCGGAGCAAAATAGAGCATACAGGAGATCCATGACTCATTTCTAGGTGTTGGATGCTGCTTTGCCCATCTGCAGTCATGCTTGATGGGGTGATGTTCACCCTCCCTATTCACAGCTGCAGTATCAGGCTTAAAATCCTATTATTATTTTTTTTTGTGTGTGTGACCTTCCCAACTTCAGGATACTCCAGCAAGAGAGTCCAGAGTCCTGGCAGCAAGAGCAATGACACGCTCAGTGGGATTTCCTCCATTGAGCCCAGCAAACATTCCAGTTCTTCCCACAGCCTCGCCTCGGTAAGGACCTTCTCAGCTGGGGTGGGAGCAGCAGGGCTGATGGGAGTGCACCTTCCTGTAACAAGATCACAGAGTCCTTGGGCTCACACTGACTGATGGATAATGCCAAAACTTTTGGAGCAGAACAGGTTATGGTGTAATTGGAGGGTGGGTTCTGCTATTAACCTCGCAGTGACTGTCTGGAATTGCCTGTGTGAAATCAGAGCAGCATTTTCCTATGGCTGGGAGCCCCAGGGTACATCCCACTTCCTAGGCTAGCGAGGGGCTACAGGAGGGTTTTGTTTGTGGGACATGGCTGTGATTCTTCAAGGAGCAAGGCTGGGTCTTGTAGCAATGAGGAGCTTGTTTGCTTTTCTCTGTGGTAGGAGTTTGGCTGGCCCAGCAGCCCCTGTGCCAGTCCAGCCCTCTGTCCTGGGGCTGCTCGCAGGTTGCTTGGTTGTTTAAACTGAGTTAACTTCCAAAATTGGAATAGCTCTGATTGGGAAACAGTGCAGGTTGAGAATGCAGCCTAGTTCTACCTCCTCCAAAGCCAAAAGCAGCCTATAGATACAGGTAATTCAGGCTTGACCAGGCAGCAGAAGCCATCAGTGCTTTTATCCACCTCTTGTCAGACCCAACACAGAAAGGTATTGAGAAGCGCGTATGGCTTTGAGACCTGTTCCACATCCTCATTGCTCAAAGCCTCTCAGGCTGCTGCTGGAGCAGTGGGTGGCACAAGCGAACCTCTGCAGCTCTGTGTGCTGTGAGTTACTGTGAAACACCCCCTCGGCGTCACCCATCAGAGCACCCAGCCTCCCTGGCTGGTTAGCAGTGCTGGGGCAGGAAGGGGAAAAATCACCGCATTCGAGGGGAGCTGTTGCCCGGCAGCACCCTGCAGTGTGTGCAGGCTTTGCTGTATTTTAGCTTGTCTTGCACAGTTGAAGCACCACAAAGTTGGCAAAAATCTGTGCTGGCCGAAGTGTTGTCTCCAGCAGGCGGCAGTGCCGGCACAGCGTATTCCCCACCAGTATTCCCATAGGGTAACTGGGATATGATGGAACGTGTCAATGTGGTCTGAGCTGTGTCCTGCTCTGGCCGCCTCCTTCCCGCTGCAGGGACTCTCATGTCCATTTAATTCCCCTGTGGCTTCTCCCTTCCCACAGATGCTGTCTGGGTTTTATATTCATGGAAGTTTGTTTCTCTTTAGCTAGTGGTTTTTTTTTAATCTAAATTTTTTTTCCACTGCTGGTACATGGGTGAGGATATCCGCATGGAGAGGGATCTGTTCCTCTACCCCTTTCATTATGCGGGAGCTGAGTGTCTGTGACACTGTACTTGCCACTTTCATCTTTAATTTATGGGGAAAGCTCAGCTGCAGTTTCTGCCTGCTCTCTCAGCTGCTTCCTAGGGCTTTCTTTGCCATCTAGTAAATAAGTCAGCAGCAGTGAATTGATGATTTGGAGTTCTGGATCTCAGGGTGATTTATTAGCACTCCACAGAGATTAATCAATGGAGGCAGGGCATGAACTCGTCTGTCAGACAATTGTTGTAGCTTTTTCTCTAGCATCAGGCTCACATTTGGACATCTTTCTCTAAGCCATAAGAAAACACTGGTCACTGATAGTGTTAGAACCCAGCACTTTACTGGGTCAGACTTAAAAGACATTTATGCACTAGTGTGAAATTGGAGAAAGCTGATAACTTGCTGGGGGGATTTTAGTGTTCGGCCCTCCCAGGAAAAGGTTTGGTTACAAAGAACAGGGATTCCCATGACCAAAATCCTCAGCTGTGTTTTTTTGCTGATAATGTGTTCCGTTGTTTGGGCTGTCATCGCTTTCCCCCACTTCCAGTGATTTTTGCACAGGCTGGTGTGAACTTTCAAAATCATTGCACCTTTGGAGTAATTGCTTTGGAGCTTTCTTGGGCTGTCACCTCCAGTGCCCTCCTGCGGGGGCTCACTGTTTCCTAATGAAGATTCAGTGCAAATTGGTTGGGAAGGTATTTCCCACACAACTTTCCATGCTTTCAAAGGCACCACTATGGTGCTGGGTGGAGAAGGGGAGGACTTCTCACCTCGCTCCCCTCTCTTGGCACCGTGCTTGGCAGTTGACAGCATAGTGTGAAGCCAAGTGGGAGAGGGTCAGTATCTCTTGATACCTTCCCCTTCCCAGGCAAGGGAGAACTGATCTGGGGCAGAACAGGGGCTAACATGGGGAAGAGAAATGGCTTATTGTTCGGATTTAACTGGTGGTGGTGTATCTGTGGTCTTAATGCTGCCACCCTTGGAGAGAACTCAAAAGGCTGCTCTCTGCTGCTTTCCCACAGATGGTAGCAGTCAACTCTTCCAGTCCAATACCAGCATCAGCAGGGATGTGGGAGGCCCAGGCAATGGGGGATGCTGGAGCCCTTGGTGATTCCAGTGCAGAGAGTCTCTACGTTCAAGGTAAACAAGCACAAGGGTAACATCACTCTGGGGTTTGTTTATCACTCTGAAAGCAAAAAGGGGCTGTAAATTGACAGAGAGCATTAGCAGCTCAATGTAGGGCTCTGCTAGGAAGCATGCTCTCATTCTCAACTTAAACTCAGTCACTTGTTAGTTATAAAAATCTCATCTTCTCCTAAAGAAGCATTTCTCTGTGTTCTCAGTGAATAATTTACTTCCAAAATACTGTTCTTTGAGCAACAGGCTCACCTTGTGTGGAGAACAGAAGTAACATGGCTGATGTTTTAACCAGTTTGGGCATGTTCTCCTTAACTTCTAATCCAAATTAAACCATATTTAAAGGGGAAAGAAACAGAATACATTTATTCTTTCTTATTGGTCGGGGAGAGGCTCTTCCCTTTTTGCTGGATTGTCTGAGCCAAGGCTCTTGCTGTATCACTTTGTTCCTGAGTCCCTGGAACTCTCACAGCTTGTGTTTGGTTGCATTACCAGGCATGGAGCTGTTTGAGGAGGCCCTGCAGAAGTGGGAGCAGGCGCTGACCATCAGGCAGAGGGACAGTGCGAGTACCAGCACCCCCGTGCCCTGGGATGGCAAGAAACAGCAAGAGAGCATGTCTGAGAACGCCCCAGAGGTAGGTCCCCACCTTTCCCTTGAATTTGCCAGCCAGGGAACATGCTGAAAGACCAGCCTGTGTGCTGGAAGCAGTAATTAGGAGGTTAAAAGAAGAGCAAATTAAGGGCAGAGTTGGGCTAGACTCTGTTTAAAGAGTTGTCTGTATCTGCGGCTTCCTTATGCAATGTGAGTGGGTGTTTTTAATTTCTTTTTATTTTTAATATGTCTCGCCCCCTCATTCCCCAGCTTTTCTACCCACCTTCCAACATCGTGTCAGTCACTGTCATGCAAGTTCTCCAGCAGCAGCAGCTGCGGGAGGAAAAGGTTGTAACAAATACAGCACCAGAGAGAAAGAAATAGCTTTTTACTGGGCAGTGTTGTGTCTGTAATTTTTCAAAGCATTTGAAGGGGGAGATTTTGGTGGTCACTGTTACTTCCTAGGAAGCTGGGTGGAGAAGCAGAGCAGAGCTGAGTAAAGTGAAGTGGTAGTTTGGTCGGAGTTAAGGATGCCCCTGCTCACTGAACAAGTAGATTGCGGAGGGGTGTAACTCCTGCAAACAAGTATTTTATGACACAGCTTTGTTGTCTTGGACACATGGAGGGAAGCCCTCTGATAAGAGGAGATCAAGACTGGAAAGGCTTTGTGACATTCGTGAAGCTGAAGAGAGCAACTATAGCTCAGGACTGTGAAAGGAGCTGAATTCACAACTCTATGGAAGTTCTCAGTGGCCAAAAGTGTTCCCAGCCACTTGTAAATAGGGCCTGGTGTAGCAGATACGTGGGATATTTCTCTTTTGTGCTGGATAATATTTACCCAAGTCAAATCTGGATTCTCTTGTTGTTGACTCTCCTTGAAGAGTCCTAATCTAAAACTGACTTTAAAATGTTGATTCATTATCAAAATAGATTTTGTGCTTCTTGTTAATGCTTCTGTCTTCTGGGTGAGATACTTATGCAGACACAGGGGCAAGATGCTGTGTAAGTCTTATTTTTCTCCCTTTTTTTTTCTTTTTTTCTTTTTCCCTCCCATATCCCCCTGTGCTGCTTACAGCAAACTTTGCTTATCCAAGGACTCTTAGTCTGTTATCTAGTTCTGGATACTCTGTTATATTCAACACAGGTTTTCTGATGTGGTTCCCTCTTGAAATTTGGCTAGAGTCACCAGTCGAGAGAATTAAGTGATCTGTAACTCATTAAAATACCTGTTTTTCTGAATGGCAGGTTAAAGTTCTTAAGTTCTTTCTTCCTTTTTTAAACAGGAAAACAAAATTGTGAAGGTAAAAAGCCAGATGGCTTGGATAGGCTGTGTAGAAGCTTCCCTCCCTGTGCATTATTAGCTGCATTGCAGGATTAATGAGTCCTCTCTCTCTCTCTTTTTTTAATCATTTAATCTGCAAACTGTAAATCCCATTTAACTGTAAATTTCCTTCCATATTCATGCTGTCAGTCTATCTCTGCCCAGCTGGCTAACTAAAGGGTGGCTTTTACGTTGTGTTCAAGGAGGAGTCCCAGAGAAGGGAGTTTGCTGAGAAGCTGGAGGCCCTCTTGCACCGAGCCTACCACCTCCAGGAGGAGTTTGGGTCTTCGCTTCCATCAGACAGCATGCTGCTGGATCTGGGTATGGGAGCTGGGGTAGAAATGCATTACAATGCTGCTTTCTTCTCTGATTTTTATGTCTTTTCTGTAAGCTGGGCAATGAAGTGGTGAGAAAGTGCTGTTTGTGAAGGTGGGAGGGAGAGCATAGTGGCTGAGAGGGGTGGTAGTCCCTAAATTCCTTCACATGCGGCTCCTTCCTCTCCTCCAGAGAAGACTTTAATGTTTCCATTGGCGGATGGGTCGTTGCGGCTTCGTGCAGATGATGAAGACAGCTCAATTTCTGAGGACTCCTTCTTCTCTGCAGCAGAGGTGACTTAAGTTTTCAGTTGTGGATCCAGCTGCTCGGAGGGGAGCCACAAGGGCAGTGTAGCCAAACACATCTTGGTAGAGGAAGATGATCCAACATGGAACAACAGCTCTAAGCTGGGTGGTTCATGATGGATGTTAGGAAAAGTTGTTTCATTAGGGGCGTGGTGCAGCCCTTTCTAACCAGCATTTCCACGTTTTCTTCCTATTTACTCTAGGAAGCATGCCATAACAGCTAGGAGAGAACTGTAAATCTAATATAATGTGAATTGATTGTGTAAATTTTAGGGAATGTTCAGCTGTGTCAGAACTGAGACAGCTTTGAAACTGGGGGGAAAAGCAGTATCTTTGCCTGAAATAATTGGTGCTGACAAAAGTTTTCTAGCTGAAGTGGATGCATCTTGCTTGTGTGCAATCTCTGAGTATTTGCAAATATTTAACGAGATCATTTTGTTCTTCCCATGCCTCTTGCCACCTCTGCAGCTCTTTGACTCTCTCCAGTTTGAGGAAATACCATTCCACCTCTCTAAGCCAGTAGCGGCCTATGAAGAAGCTCTGCAGTTGGTGAGAGAAGGGAAAGTGGCGTGCAGGACCCTGAGGTGAAGTCACAGCTGGAGTTCTGGGTCCTTGTGTTGAGGTTCATTTGAACAGTGTAAATGTGTTATTTACCTCTGAGCAGCCCTGTAACCATAATATCCCTTTGGCATCCAGAATTCTTAGCATCCTTTCTGCTGGTTTGGACTTCCCAGGGAACTAGCCCCAGATTTCAGGGCACACGTTAAGAAAGGGTAAATTGTCCCAGGAAGTTAGTAATGAGAAATGCTCCTGTTCTTTGTGGTTGGCTGGCATAGTCCTGTGCTGTAACAGCCTTTGCAGAGATGCTCTGCTACCCCAGGGAGCTGTACAGAGGGAATACAGTTATTTTCTCCTCGGCATATTGGGAATTTTTATCATAGCAGAGATGTTAGGAACATGGACATCAGAAAAGCTGTAATTTATGCAGTCCTTCCTTTTTCCCTCCAGGACAGAGCTCCTTGGCTGCTACAGTGACCAGGATTTCCTGGCAAAGCTGCATTGTGTCAGACAGGCCTTCCAGGTGAGAACGGCTCAAGGCTCCTGGGTTTCCGTGGCGTGTTCTCCTCTGCATGCACAGGGGTGATGTCTTTGCCCCTTTACAAAAGTAAAAGCAGAAGCAGCAGCAGCCCGAGCTTCTCTTGCTTAACTCCCTCCTCCCATCCTGATCGATTTGATGTGGAGAGGGAGAGGATCCCCTGATGCCCGTGTCCCACTTGAGCGGTGGTTACATGACCACTCACGCTGGTTTAGTTCTGGGAAGTTAAAGTTTGGGAATTTCAGAGCTGCCTAGAAGCTGGTACTCCCACTTAAGAGCTTTCCACTGGGCTGGAGTCAAACCTCTGAGTTGGGGGAGTAAGGTTTCCTTCTCCTTGCAGCAATCCTCTTCATGACAAAGTATGTCTACAGCCTGAGCAGCAGCTTTTGTGCTTTGGTCCCACTGTGGCTCCTGTGCCTCCATCCTTGTTGCTTCCAGTCTTTCAGCCTAATTTTAAACTGGCTTCATGGAGAGAGCAGTTTTCTTTTCTAGACTTCAGCTTATTAAAGGTTAATGTTACTGGTGTATGCAACATGGCACCATTTTGCATCCTGTCCCTTTTTTTTGTGGGTGTAGGTGCTCACAGGAGATTTCTTCTTGTGTTCCCTTTGCAGGAGCTGCTGGAGGATGAAAGCAATCAACTGTTTTTTGGGGAGGTTGGGAAGCAAATGGTGATAGGACTGATGACAAAAGCTGAAAAGGTAGGAAGTTTTTATAACAACTAAGCCGTGTCTTGAGTACAGGGATACTTGTTCCTCTATCCCAATCCAGTTTGTCCAGTGTATCGGAAGAAGAAAGCTTCACCTGTATGCTGGTGACTATTGAGAAATAAAGTACAAGTGTTTTTAACCTTGTTCAAGCAAATTATCTTGAAAGAGCCCCTCTGTGCCTCTCCTGTCCACAGTTTGATACTGTGCCTCACTGGAGTGAACAGAGGGTACAGGCTGTGCATCAGCAATGGCATCGTCTCAAGGAACGTAGGGAAGGAAAAACATAATCAAACCTTTGCATCAGTGGTGTACCAGTTTTCAGATCACTGGTTTAGTCACTGGTCATCCCCTGAACAAGAAGAACCATTCTATGATTAGTCCTTTAGTTGCTCAGTTTGCTTACTCGTGTCTCTAGCCGCTTTCTTGAATGAAGTGGAGCAACGTAGACGCTTTGAGTCACAGCTGAGCCTGGGGCCATCCATGCCTCCTAGAAATAAATTCCCTTTTTCTATACAAAGAAAGGCTAAAACCTTCAGGCAGACGTGTGTTGATGTGGATGTTAGCTCTAAATAGAGTAGTCAAACTTTGGTGAAATGTGCCCACAGCGTTGTACCTTCTGAAATGTTTTGTTTCTCTACTTTCCCAGAATCCAAAGGCATTTCTGGAAAGCTATGAGGAGATGCTGCGTTATGCACTGAAGCAAGAGACCTGGCCCACCACTCAGCAGGAGCTGGAGGGAAGAGGGGTTGGTAAAGACATTCTCTCTACAAAGTTGCAGAGGAGTTGGAAAATAATGGATATGTAGGAGCTGCCCAGGAGTGAAAGAACTGCTGCCGAGACACTATTTTGCGATTGTACACTGCGTTCATCAGCTCATTACATTTTGTTGCTTCAAATCAAAAAAAGTAAAGTGTGTCTCTGTTTTAGTTTGGCTTTTTTTGAAACCTGTTTCCTTTAGAGACTGTTTGCTCTCTGACAGGTGGTGTGCATGAGTTTCTTTGATATCGTGCTGGACTTCATCCTCATGGATGCTTTTGAGGATCTGGAGAACCCTCCTTCCTCCGTGCTGGCTGTGCTGCGCAACCGATGGCTCTCTGACAGCTTCAAGGAGACGGTGCGTTGAGCAGGTGGTCCTTGTGTTGAGCGTGAGATCTCAGTGCCAAGGCTGGGAAAGAGCATAACCTCAGCTGTCCTGGCTGAGTTGAATTTTCTCTTTAGAAGTACCGTGCTTTCCTGAAGTTCTAAACAACAATCTTCTGGTACGTGTAAATGGTTTACAGGAAAGCTTTCCTAAGCTTGGAAGCATTTGGTTGGCTCCAATAAACTTTTCTTCTAGTGGCCTTCATCAGTGATGCTATGGAGATAGTAAAAGATGACAATGTATATTTTAATGAATGAGAATGAGAGAATCAAAATGTAGGGAAAAACACGTGGTGTTTTTTTTGCACCTAGCCATTCATTCTGATGGTACCTCAGCAGACACCGATGCTCAAATAGCACCAATGCTCTAGTCCTGGTACCAGTCCAGTGGCCAAATCTGCTTCCAGTTCACTTCAGTTTTTGTCACTAATTTTAGAGCTGTTGGGATGAAAGGGCCACTCCTTTGATATTTTGATGGCAATACATTGGTGAACTTTTTTTTTTTTTTCCTGAAAAGTAGCTCTGATAACTGGTTTCTCTCTGTTAATCACAGGCCCTAGCAACTGCCTGCTGGTCAGTTCTGAAAGCAAAAAGGAGGCTTCTGATGGTAAGCAAAATTAATTAAAAGGGAAAAAATTTAATGAATTTGAAGCTGAAAAGGTAACACCTAGATCTTGACAGAATACAAATTCTAAGTAGTTTGAGACTGACCTGAATTGTATTCTTTGTGATGCTCTGGGGTGCTGCTGTGACTGCTCCAGTGCCATAGCAGTGTTCTACTGAATGAGTCTGAGTTCATTCTCACTCTTTCTTAATGTGAGGATTCAAAAGGTGACATCTTCTGTCTTAGTATTCCCTTTCTCCTCTCACAATACTGTAGGAATGGTCACGGACACCAAGAAACAAAGGGATGCTCCTGAATTGTAGTTTCCCTGCTGGCAGCGCAGTGAATGGCTCGTGTGCTTCTCAGCTCCCCAGGGCTTATGCCTGACTAGATACTACTTCAGGTGTTTCCCTTCAATCTGTGGCTTTCTAAAATATCACAGCAAACTAGTTCATGGACCTGGGGAACAGGAAGCTGCAACTTCACAGCCTTGGTTCTGCCACAAGGTCTGTGGCCTCTGGCAAGTTTTCAGCTTCTGTCCTACAACTGGCTGGTACAACTGGGTTTGCCTCCTGAGGTGGTTCAAAGAGAAGCGAGAGTGTTGGAAGCTGCATTGGTGCTGTCAGGACGTAGCTCTGTCTTGGGTGTTTGCATGCCCTTTCCTGGCTTGGTCTGGAGATTATAAATAGAGTCTATAAAGACTGCCTGATGGTTGCTTTCCATTTTCTTCTATTTATTTTCCTCCTGTTGTTTAGGAACACAAAGATAGAAAGCTCTAGTTGTGCTTCAATGGTTCTGAAAGTTGAATGAAATTCTGCAGGAAGAGATGGTCTTAAGTAGCTCTTGACTTCAGTTACTGAAGCACGATGGTTTCTGGTAGCAGATATGGAATAAGCTACTAATACTGAGAACTAAGACCAACCAATTCTTCCCTTCCCTGTGACAGGTACCAGATGGTTTTATCTCTCATTTCTACTCCGTATCGGAGCATGTCAGTCCTGTTCTAGCCTTTGGTTTTCTGGGGCCCAAGCAGCATCTGTCTGAAGTCTGCAGTTTCTTCAAGGTAAGATGGCTTTTCTGTACCTGATCTGATGGGACTCCTGCTCTCCTCTGGCTTAAAGCTGCAGATGTGAGCTTTCGGTGACTGATGTGGCATTAATCAACTTGGCTGTACACAAAAGCCTTCTAAAAATCACCGGGTTTTGAGATGCAGATTGCTGAATTCAGATTGGTAAAAATTCCCAGTGCAGTTTACCACAGCTAGTAGAAATGTGTGATGAGATCAATTTATACCATTGGTATTGAAAAAGATTACAGATGCATGCACTGAAAGAATATGTCTACGAGTACGTGAGGTCTTACAAGTTATTTGACCTTAAAGCCTAAATCCTTTTGTTCTTGTAGATAATACCATGAGAAGTTTTGTTGCATTCATTAAATGTCTATGGCAATACACATGCAAACATGAGCATGGGCTTTCCTGACTTCAGGAGCTCTGCTGTCCTGTTTCAGAAGCATGAAGGGATCCTGCCACAAAAGTAATACTCACCCTAAAGCAGATCTTTGCTTGGATGGCAGATGGGCAGAATTCCTTATGGGGTTCTCTGCAATCTATCCAGGCAGGTGGGAGGAGGTGTCCTTATTGTAAACCTTCCTATTGTCCTTATAGCACCAGATAGTGCAGTATCTAAAGGATATGTTTGATCTGGACAACGTGAGATACACAACGGTGCAGTCGCTGGCAGAAGACATCCTGCAGCTGTCGCGGCGGCGCAGTGAGATCCTCTTGGGATACCTGGGCACCGAGGCTTCCCCTGAGATGAACGGCACGCTTCCTGGGGAAAATGAGCCACTGAAGGAGCTCATCTGATGTCAGTCAGGGGAGGAAAACAGTTTTGTACAAAGACCTTTTTCCTCCCAGAGATGGATAAAACTACCTGCAACACTCAGTGATGGCAGCAAGACTATTTCAACACAAAGCAACCTGGTGGGACGTTCTGCTTTTTGTAGCCAGTAGTGTTTGCTGGGATGGATCCAGGACCACTTGCCAGCTTATGGTTTGAAACTCTTCTTTGTTCCACCTTTACTTTTCTTTTTATTATTATTTTTAATGTGTCATATAAACCACAAACTGCCTGGGTCCAGATTTTTGCCCAATTCTCTTGAATAGGGCAACGTATGTACCCGTTTCACCTGTGTGTTTTCTGGGAGGTGATCCCTGATGTTTACGATTGTGTGTGGGAGCAGGAATGTCATTGGTAAATTCTCCACTTGACCCACAGCTTCTCAAGGAGGCTTTGTTTGCTTTGGGATTTTTATTACTGTTCTTTCTCTGCTGTGTTTCTGCAGACATTACTGCTGATTTTACCTATGTGTTTTAACACATGCAATGTGACTAGTAAGGGTTTCTTTCCTAGGGAGGAAGAAACACTTCTGGAAAGCACTGAAGTACAATGCAGACTTTGGTAACCAGCCTGAAGCTCTGAGAAAGCTGGTCTGTTCCCTTTGTGTTGCTGCTCTTTGCAGGCCAGATGACAGGCTGTGTGCCACGGTCACCCTCGCTTAGGAGATTGCTGAGGTCTATGTTTGCCCCTAAGGCAAGCTAGAGTGAGGAGAGGGTGGATTTGCATCCTGCCTGTTCGTGCACAAAGTCTTTCACATCCATCAAAGTGCCTTGCTGTACTTCAGAATGAGCTGGCAGCAGGTTTTTGCTGGGCAGGAGGTGTGAGGTGTGCACAGAGGGAACTGGTATTAGCGTGGTGCCTATTCCTGCTGTGCATAAGGCAGTCAGGGGTGTAGGTGTTGGATGTGATGTACGAAAGGACTTGTCTGTGCAGGTAGCTGGAGAGCTGGGATCAAGCTGCTAGAGAGGAAACAGCTTTTTATAGTCTGTCAATACTAAGAAAAATAGTGTAGTTTTGGATCTAGATTGAGTGCATGTGTATGTGTGGGTTTTGTAGCGCTGGGATGGGCTATTCTCAAATAGTGTGTTCCAAAATGTGCAGCCAGCACCTGAAATCTGGCTGCTTTGGGACACATGCTGAGGTGGATACCTGTGCAGGGCAGTGGAGTGCACTGGACTTGAGGTGCTACTGGCTTTTGTGTGAGCCTCGCAGTGATTGCCGGGTCCTCTGTGAGTGCAATGCCACAGGTGAAGGCTGAGGGTCCAGCCTGTCCTTTCTTCTGTTTCAGTCCACATATGGCTCCAAGTCCCAGCTTCAGAATGTGCAGGTTTTCACGGAGAAGAAAATGAGGGCTTTCACAAAAACACAAGCTTCACCATTTCGTTTGTTTGGTTTTTTTATTTTATATATATATTTTTTTTATTTTTTTTTTTGCCTCCAGACTGATTATTTATCCCTTGTGTCTTTTCCAGGTAAAAGGCATCTTATCTAGCCATATTTTTGCAAGGGAAATAATAAAAAGTAAGAATCTGGAGTTTCCATAGGGGTGAAAAGTCAGTGCATGGGCTTGGAGAATACAAATGTCTTCTTTCTTCCTCTTCAGCTATCTAATGTGGATTCTGCACGAAGGAAGTAAGCAGGAAAAAAGTAAACAAGAGGATGTAGAAGTAGATAAATGCTCCTGAGATGCTTGTGAGAGGGTAAGTGTAGAGCACGTAACATCTGTTGCTCTGCAAGCACATCAGACTGATGTGGCTTATCCTGAAAAACAGATTAATGCAATAAACAAGACAGTGCTGAGGCAGACGTGAGGAGCAGCTGATCCCAGTCAAATAAACTGTTCTGAGAAGGATTTGAGAGGGAGCGATTGAAACTAGGAAAGGTCTCTGAGGTGCCTTGTTCCAGGCAGTGTGCGGTGAGAGAAGAAAGAGGGTGTTGTATTAGCATGACACACCTGCTCTATATAAACTGTGATTCAAAAGTATGTTATATTCTTAAAGCAAGTTACTTTGCCAAAAAAAAAAGATGTTTATAGTGCTTTGTGCTCTTGTATGGCTGGTTTAGAAGAAAGAGTAACTTCAGCAGCTTTGTATAGTGGTTAAAAAGATGCTAAAAATGTGAAGATTATTGTAATAAGATGGATTGTAATTCTAAACAATCAACGCTGTTAACTTCAGAGTTTTAGAGTTGTTTTATGTGTATTTATTTAGTCCTTTTAGCCTCAGTGGTTGGGGCGGCCTGCTCACTCTGTGTACAGACAAGAACACTGGCCGCTGGCTTTGGTCTTCGCATCCTTGCAGGAGAGGATACTGAAACAGGGTCCCCATGAAGCAAACACTAACTTGCACTGTGGCTTTTTAAGATAAGCAATTGTAAATTCCTAATCAATCAAATGGAAGAAAGACAGTTTTATTACAGCTTTCTGCTTTTCCTTAGCCCTTAATGCAATTAGGATATGCTGCCCTCCCAGTGAAGGTAAAGTGGGATCTTCCTAAGAACATCTGCCTCTCTTTAAGGTTGTTTTCCCTCTCCGCCCTCCAGCACTAGCACAAGCTCCTGCACAAGCCAAGGATGTCTGCTGAGAAAAACTGACTTTTCTCTTTGCTGGGAAGGATTTTAAATTTCTCTACACCCCCTTCTGTTCACTGTTCCATTGCTGCTCTTTCTCCTTCCCCAATCCCAGTGTAGCTTGAGAGGAAAGCCAGAAGGAAGGTGTTTGCAGCCTCTGAAGGGTGCTGTTCAGATCAGTGGGTTCAGAGGAACTGATCCTGAGGAAAAAACTCTCCCTGATACTAAGGGTGGTGGTCAGTGACCTGCTGCCTTCAGCTTCTTTCACTGCAGCCCCCAGCAGGGGCTCTAGCCAATCCCACCCAGAGCAGGGCTTGGCCCAATTTGGCAGCCCTCTCACACCCATCTGGTTTTCAGGGTAGAGTTAAAGGTTACGTGGGAGCAACTGCCTGCCCTCTGGCTTTGTAATAGATTGCTAGAAAATCCTTCTTTTCCCAGCATATTGTGTTTAGCAAAGGAAATTCTTCAGTATCAGTAGCAGTTGAGATGCATATTTGGGTAGAATCTCTAGAGATAAGATATTTGCCTTTTTTATAATGAGCCCTTATTCTCAAGGGGTTAAATCATTCTGGGCTGACACTTGCAAGGTTTTAACACTGATGGGGATTTAAAGTGGCTTTGCAGCTGTGAAGTAAAACCCTTCAGTAGTTTCTGATGTTTAAACAGAATTTCAAATATGCATGACTTTCAGTTTCTATGTGGAGGTTGTAACAAGCTTCACCAGTGGTTAAAGTACATATTCAGTACTTTAGTATGTGTGTAGAGACTACACCAAATGGTTCTAGGATGGTCTTTATGATTTTTAAAGCACAAATACATTAATAAAAAAAAAAAAGAGGAAAAATCTGCCTTGTTGTATCTACGAGATCAGTGTGGCTTTGAAGAGCATGATTTGTGCTGTTTCATACAAGGAGGTAGGAAGGCAGGATTTTACTTACCCCTCTTCAGTAGAACATTCCTCTGCCATATCTGAAACTAATGAATGTAAACTTGTGCCTATTTTTTTCTTGTTTTCCTAAAGGTGTAAAGATCTGTTCTTGTTTTGCTTCTTTCTTTTTCTTTGCAGCTAATTTTTTTCTTTTCATACCTTTAATCTTAGGATGTGGGCATTACAAGTCAAATAAAACTTTCCTTCACAGTTGTGGTTTTTGTTTCTAAATTTCCTGGCGAAACTTGCAAGAAACTCATGTCTTTGGTTTCTGATTTAGCTGACAGTTGAGGTGACACCTCTGATGCTAAAGTGATGGTGTAAAACAAGGCTCGCTCTTCCTTGAGTCAAAATGCTGAATTTAGAGCAAGTAAACTTAAGGGGTTTGCATGGGCAGTTCTTTCTGGTTCTACTGAAGACAAGTTTGTAGGTGAAGCAGGCTGTAAAATAAACAAGACAACTCATTGCACTTTGAGCAGTGGTTGAAAACTCTGGGGTTTCATTTTTCAGATTTTTTCCTTTTCTGTGGTGATTTGGCTGTGTTTGGGTGTGGTGCGGGTAGGTTTAGCAGGCTGATAACAGAAATCCCAGTGAGGAATCTCTTAATCCAAGTTCTTGTAGCAAATTTATCAGCCTCCCAAACTATGTGAAAAAAACCCCGAGTAAAGCACGTGGGTTGCTATCAGAGGTGCCCATCTGCTGTGCAGTGCTGGAAACTCATCTTCTCATTCTTCTGAAGCAATTACAGTATGTTTAAATACTTTCATTTTCAAATGACACAGAAACCAGGTTGAATCAGATAGGCTGTTTGCTTCCACAGCGATTAAGATCTCATCCATGCGCTTAAGAATAAAAAAGATATATATATATAAAAAAAAAGCAGCCTCAGTTAGCATTAATGCCAGCCTGTCACAAACTGTGATATATGCAAATAGAATGTTCACGAACAGGAAAATTTTTGTCTCGTGCCACACCCTGAAGGCTAGATGGAAGAGTTAAAAGGAGTTTATCTTAGTTTCCATGGTGTCAGACTGTATACTCATTACATCTCCAGAGCAGCTTTGTGCTTTCTTATGCTGAAGGAACAGAGCAAAGGCTGCTCCGTGTATTGACACCTCCTTCTTCTGTTCAGGAAGGAGTGGGTGAATATAGCAATGAAGCCCACAATTTTCAGTACTTGTCATGGTACATAGATCAAATGTAATCCACTCTGCCAGCATAACTATATTCAATAGCTTGGGAAGGAGGAGATTTATTTAACTTGAATAATGAAAGCAGTAAATCACTCATGCTGCCTCGTAGCAGCAGCCTTCTGCAATGAACTCGACTTCTGCAGTAAATACTTGCTCTTTCTTTGCAAATAATGAGACTTAAATGCTGTTTTTCTTCCTGTAATGCCAGGAAGAGTGTCAACTTTGAAGAGCCTGTTGAAATTAATGGGACATATTCATAATTGCTATCTGAAAACAGGTATATTACAACTGCTGGAAAAAGAATTTTCTCCCCTGTTCTGAAATCTCGCTTTAAGGTGAAGGTGTTGAGGCACAGAAATCTTAGTCCGTGGGTTTTCCTGACGTATAGGCAAGGAATTGCCTTTAATTTTTATGTGTATCACCTTGCGCTGCTCTTGCATTCTTATTTTTCTGTAAGTTTTATTAAAAAAAAAAACAGTTATGAAATCACTTTGGTGGTTTGGGCTGAAGGCGTATTTGCCTTCCATGTGTTTTTCTGTGCAGTGCTGCCTCCCCGTCTTGCTCCTGAAGTGCTGTGCTGTTTGTGTTCTGCTTTTTCCTCAGGCTTCCCAGGTAAGTATTAGTTTCTGGGGTCACATGTGGGAACACTCCTTTAGGTTTGGTCTTCAAAGTGGGCAATTTCAGTAGTCGAAGGTATGGAGGTGAGGGGGGGGGAATGTATTACTTGGATGGGGTGTTGCCAGGCCTTCATGGTAACTTTTAAAGGATGTGTGGGGCATCAGCATCTGGATTTCTGTTGTGATTCTGCAAGGACCTTATTTTGTGCTTTATTTTCATGTGGGAGCTGCTGGTCCTTCACAGGGCTATAAAGGAAATGTGGTTGTAAAAATCCATCTTCTCCTTGATATTATTTAAAAAAATTCAATTTTCAACTGAGCTTAGACCTTGTCAGTTAATCGCTCCTGTGTGGGGGCAAGGAGAAATGCTGCGTTTGGCTAGTGAAGTAATCCTCACATGTAGCAATACCACTTATCAAAGGAGAGCTTCCCCTTTTCAAACCACATCTTTTCACCCTTTGAAAGCGGTGACGTGCCAGAAGGATGGTGTGCATTTACTCCTTTGACAGCGGGCCCAGAGAAGGAGGAGGCTGCTCCTCACCGCGGTAGCCCCACGCTGGCCCCCTCCGGGACCCTTCCCCCGGCGGCGGGATGCCGTGGGTCGCTGGGGCGGTGGCGGAGGGGCGTGAGGGGTTAACCCCCTCCCAGCCCCGGGGCCGGGCCCTGAGGCCTGTCCGGTGCCAGAGGCCATTTTGGCCGCCGAACCCCTTCCTCAGCCCCCCGCGCGGGCCACCACAGCGCCGCACCTGATTGGCTGCGAGCTGGCGGCAATGGCAGGCGGTGATTGGCTAATCTGCATCGCTCCTTTCACCAATGAGAAGGGCCAGTGACGCCCGCCTTTAACTCTATTGGCTTTCCCGCTGCCTGCGCCCTCCTCCTATTGGTCACCGCTGCCGGCAGGCTATTGGCTGCGTCGCTCCCCGGGNCGCCCCCACCGCACCCCTCAGGGCCGGGCTGGCAGCTGCCAAATAGTGAGCCATTGAGTGGCCGGCCTGAGGCGGCCGGGCGCGCCTGCGCGCTGGGGGCGGTGGGGCTCACTGCCAGATAGTGAGACACAGGGTGGGGGGCGCTGCGCATGCGCCCTGGTAAGGCGCCCCCCCGGCCCCATGTGGGGAAGGGGCCGAGGGGACCACCGGGCCGCGGCCCTGTCCCGGCGCCCTGGGGGCCCTGTCCCGGCGCCCTTATCCCCCTCCCTTCCCCACAGCCCCTGGGTGTCCCTGGCCACGCGTGGGTGCCCCTGGGCCTCGAAGTGTGGGCCCCACCCGGGGCGTGCTGTCACCCCCCGGCAGCGTGGTGGGGCTGGG
>VXBW01000500.1:37983-72869 GCA_013400375.1 Thinocorus orbignyianus | reverse complement strand
GCGGTGATTGGCTAATCTGCATCGCTCCTTTCACCAATGAGAAGGGCCAGTGACGCCCGCCTTTAACTCTATTGGCTTTCCCGCTGCCTGCGCCCTCCTCCTATTGGTCACCGCTGCCGGCAGGCTATTGGCTGCTTCGCTCCCCGGGTTGGATGTTTAATTGGACGGCTGGGGGTTGGCCCGCGCCTCACCTGCCGCGCGTTCTCATTGGGCCGCCGCTCTTCGCGGCCACGCCCTTTGGTCGCTCCGCCCCTCAGGCGCGCTCCCATTGGCCACGGCGGCCCGGCCCGGTATCCGGGTAAGATGGCCGCAGTCGGAGAGTGCTCGCTCCCCGCTCCCTGGCGGCCGGTCTCCCTCACTCACGTCGAGTATCCCGCAGGTAACGCTCCGCTTCGCCCCCGCCCGGCCTCCCCCCGCCGCGCCGCCTCCCTCCCGCCGCCCCCACCGCACCCCTCAGGGCCGGGCTGGCAGCTGCCAAATAGTGAGCCATTGAGTGGCCGGCCTGGGGCGGCCGGGCGCGCCTGCGCGCTGGGGGCGGTGGGGCTCACTGCCAGATAGTGAGACACAGGGTGGGGGGCGCTGCGCATGCGCCCTGGTAAGGCGCCCCCCCGGCCCCATGTGGGGAAGGGGCCGAGGGGACCACCGGGCCGCGGCCCTGTCCCGGCGCCCTGGGGGCCCTGTCCCGGCGCCCTTATCCCCCTCCCTTCCCCACAGCCCCTGGGTGTCCCTGGCCACGCGTGGGTGCCCCTGGGCCTCGAAGTGTGGGCCCCACCCGGGGCGTGCTGTCACCCCCCGGCAGCGTGGTGGGGCTGGGTGTCCCCTCACTGCCCCGCTGGGGGTGGCTGGGGGGATGCTGGAGGGACGGCTGGCCCTGGTGTGCCCTCATGGCATCCCGAGGAACTGTGCCATGGTGGGGGATGCCCTGTCTTCCAGGTGGGCCTGGCTGCCAGGTGGCTTCTGTGGCCGTGCTGGGAGTGGGCCCCGGGGCCAGGCTTCAGATGCTGTGGGAAATGCCTGGAAGATACCAGGCTTCACGCAGGTCAGCCCTTGGCGAGGTGGGTTTGGGTGCTCTGTGGTGAGAAATGGTGGGTGCCCATGTGTAGGGTTGGCTGTGCCCACTGCCACTGGTGTTATCTGCAAAGGGCCTCTGTGGTGTCCCTGTGGTAGTGCATGCCACATCCTGACCTGCCTTGTGCTGTGATGCATCCCTCATCCACCGGTAGGCAAGAGTTAATGGGTCCATGTTCAGACAGCAGCTGGCTGAGCGCTGTCTCATCCCGTCGGAGCTCCTCTTCAGGTGCTTTGTGCTGTGCTGGTTTGGGTGAGATTAAAAAACAATAAAAATCTGCATATTGTAAGGGGCTGGTCTTTTTTCAGTGGTGCCCAGTGGCAGGACGAGAGGAAATGAGCGTGAACTTGAACGTAAGAAGTTTCATGTAAATGTGAGGAGGAACTTCTTCACTCTGAGGGTGGCAGAGCCCTGGAACAGGCTGCCCAGAGAGGTGGTGGAGTCTGTGTCTCTGGAGATGTTCAAAACCCGCCTGGACACATTCTTGTGCAACCTGCTCTGGGCGGACTAGATGATCTCCAGAGGTCCCTTCCAACACTGTATCATTCCGTGATTCTGTAATTAAAGAGAACAGAATAGCAGGGTGTGAAGTGTCTTGGTGTTAGTATTGACAATCTGGTCAAAATCCAAATTTGGTGGTAACGCTTTTGTCAGTATTGCTCCTTCTCCCAGCAAGTCCCTAACTTGCCATAAAACGTTGCTGTGCGTCCTGTTTCAGTAGCTGGATTTTTAATTCCTGATGAAAGTTCCTCTCAGCAGTGTGATACCTAAAGCTTCTAAAGTGCTTCGGGATCTTCTGGGTTGAAAGTAGCCATTTATCCAAGAGACTTAAAATGTGACAATGCTGAGAAGATGTGGTGCTGGAAATACATTA
Organism: Thinocorus orbignyianus; assembly: GCA_013400375.1. NCBI lineage: Eukaryota > Metazoa > Chordata > Aves > Ciconiiformes > Thinocoridae > Thinocorus > Thinocorus orbignyianus. Next base: position 70,926 of record VXBW01000500.1, on the reverse strand, counting down.
TTTCTTGCCATTCCCCCCACCCTGCCCCTGTGTGGGTGTCTTGTGGTTTTCTGTGATGCTTTATTGGTGTTTCCTTTTCTGTCTTGTGTTTTCCTTCGCCCTGTACATGCTTCTGCCATCCCCCTTCTCAAATATATTAATGTGTCAATTTTGGGGAAATAGGGAAATAATCTTTTCAATAGTACTGATATATCCATCATTGTATCTTATTCCTTTATCTGATCCTGACAACATACACAGAATGTCCTATGCACTATTTGTGAGATGGGTTTGGGAAACGGAGGTGGTTGAAATTGCTGCACAAGGGTTATCTGTCAGATCTTAAAGAACTTGACATAATACGATTATTTTCTCTCTGCATTGAGTGCTTTTATGCAGGCAAATGGAGAAGATGATTGTCTGGAGGGGATAAATCACCACTGAGATGAGGGTTATGTATTGAGAGAGTGAACAGTGTGTTTGTCTTCGATAAAACGTGTAATTATGGAAGCCTGTAAAGTGGAGACAAAGGACTAAAGCATTAAAACAGCCGTAGCTACAAAAGTTTTTTAATTTACTTTGGTCTAGAAAAATGAGTTGCGGTAAGATGGTAGGTCTTATCTGGGTTTGGGGAAAGTGCTCTAACTTTTAGAAGGCTATTGATGTTCTGTCTGCGTAGAGCTTAAGTTCAGGTCTATAAAGCTGCTAGATAATGTATATTTATAAAATACAGTATGCTCAGCACAACGGAGTTAATGTAGCCTTGTGCTGATAGAGGGGGGTCAGAATGAGAAATAGATGGTACTTTTACCAACATAAATTATTAAGCTGCCTTGGCATGTCAGACACTGTTGTGTGGCAAACAGCTTTTGCTCTTGGCCGGTCCCAGAGACTGCTGGCCTGGAGCACAGCGTGCTGAGCCGCTGTGACAACGGGCTCTTAGAATCTCAAATCTTTAAAGACTTCCAGCGCAGAGCTGCTGTCAGCCCAGCTTTCATCTGCTGAGAGTGATGGTCCCTCTCGCTGTGACCAGGTGAAAAGCAGTCCCAGCTGATTTCTGCCTGGCAGATGAAGCCCATTATTGGGCTTTTGCTTGTAGTTGGGAAGGGGAGAGGTGTCTTCAGGAGGGTGCTTGTCCTTCCTGTCCTTATCTAATGTTTCCTTATAGCACGAAATGCTAAACATCCATCCTTACTGCTTGTGGGGTGGCTCAGTTCTCTGGGGCTTTCTATTATATCAACTTTGAGCAAACGAGAAACAGCAGATGAACACTGTGGTCGTCAGCTGCAAACTGATCTGAGTAACGGGAGCTTGGAGATCTGACTGGAATATTGCTCATAGTAATTGTCAAGATCAAACACAGGGAGAAGAAACCGACAGTGGCAGTGTGTTAAAGCGTGCTGCTGGAGTCTTTAAAAACATCATCCTGATACTGCTTTCAGAAATGTTTGGTCCTGGAGGTTTTCGTATCAGTAGCTGTACTTTGGTGAGACCAAGGAGTGATCAGGCGTAGTGTCAGGTTGCGGGCAGGTGGGCAGGAGCAATCCTTCTTCTGTGTGTCTTTCCAGTAATCAACTGGTGATTGCATCGGGATAGTTAAGTCCTTTGATGGATATAGAAAAGCTATACTCTGAATATGTCTGATGGCTCTTTAAACCCATTTCTCCTTTGGATCTCGCAGTACCTTTGGCACTGAGATTTTAAACTTAAATGCGGTTGTTGTTTCTTTCCTGCTTTTAAACCCACTGCTCAGTAATTTCATCGCTCGATCTCATGTGCAGGGAGAGACAACAAATGGTTGCTGTCAATTTCTCCACATCATTCATGACTTTCTAGAACTGTCATATCCTCTGTTTTCCTTTTTCAGCTGAAAATCCAAGTTATTTGATATTTTCTGTGTGGCTACTGTTTCATTCATGTCATCTTTACCCCCTTATCTATTTGCCTTTAATGTGTTTGCTCTTCCTTTTTGGATAGTGACACCAGAATCGCGTGATAAATTGTTGTAGTGCTGTAACAGTAACTGGTTTTGCTCTTACATGTCGTTCTTGCCTTTTTTTGCCTGCTGCAGAGCGTTGGGTACTGCTCCGAAGGTATTGGCTCACGCTAAGCCTGAGGGTTTCTCATTTGATAACAGCTAAACTGAATCCTGTCATCTTGTGTGTATAATTAGGGTTGTTTTTTCCCGTATGCGTTGCTTTCCATGGGATGACTTTGTTGCAGACTTAAAACTCATCTTCAGGGACTTCCTGTCGGTAGGGTGAGTTTCACAGGAGAAACATTGAGTTCCTGGTTTGTTTGGGGCTTTTTTTTATTATTATTTGGAGAAAAGAAAAAAAAAACCCAGAAAAAAAACTTCCTCTCTTCAGTGCAGCTGGGATTCTTAAAGTTCTGGGACTTTCTGGACCTCCTCGCTTTGGACAAATTCTTTAAGGAGAGAAACCTGGCGTGCCAAACCCTTTCTCTGCAGAATGACAGAGAATCTTCCTGTTTTCTCAGTTGTGAGGGATGTTTACTGCAGTTGGGCAGAGCTGGAGAGGCAAACATGTGGAACAGACCCATGGGCGAGAGGGTGCCTGGGAGCAAAGGTGCCGGTGCTGTGCGTGTACTTTGGCTCAGCAGCTCTTGTCCCTGAATATCAGCCCCTGTTGCTCCTACAGGAATGTTTGTTCTGATAACCCTTGCCGTGGTTTTTCTTCACGGTGGTACCTCGCCAGCCAGGGCTCACTTTGTAGCTAAGTAATTTCTGTTGAAACAAGCCGATATCCCTCAGTTGTTTGTCTTCTTTAATGCAGGGTTTTATGTTTAATCTTCCCACAGAAGTTTCAAGCCTGATGGGTGCCTTTTATCATAGAATCATAGAATGGTTAGAGTTGGAAGGGACCTTAAAGATCATCCAGTTCCAACCCCCCTGCCATGTGCAGGGACACCTCTCCCTAGAACAGGTTGCTCCAAGCCCCATCCAGCCTGGCCTTAAACACTTCCAGGGATGGGGCATCAGCAACTTCCCTGGGCAACCTGTTCCAGTGCCTCACCACCCTCACAGCAAAGAACTTCTTCCTGATATCTCATCTAAATCTCCCCTCTTCCAATTTAAAACCATTACCCCTCGTCCTGTCACTAGACTTCCTGACCAAGAGTCCCTCCTCAGCTCTCCTGGAGCTCCCTTCAGATCCTGGAAGGCTGCTATCAGGTCTCCCCGGAGCCTTCTCTTCTCCAGGCTGAACAGCCCCAGCTTTCTCAGCCTGTCCTCATAGGAGAGGTGCTCCATCCCTCTGAGCATCTTTTATGCCATAATTTAAAGCCTCCTGAAGCTATTTTTACTGTCCCGCAGCTCGTGCTATCAGGATATGCGCAAGTGGAGGAAATGATGATCCGTCATGAATATTTACTGGTGTAAATGCATGTGACACACATACTCTGCCTGTTGTCTGTGCAACTTGTGCCCATGCATCCAGTCGAGAACACCCGAGCAGCAGCAGTGCCACAAATAGATGCTTCAATAGGAAGCAGGGGTGGTGGTGGTGAAGCTGAATCTTGCGGTAGGATGTGGTTAAAGTGCTGTTAATTCACATTATTACATTCTATCCAGGTTAAGCTGATGTGCTGGAGCTTGGATATTTCCACTGGAAGAATGCTGGGTAAAATGTTGAATTGGAGCAGAAGTAGATGCTGAATGAAGGCTGAAAAAAATAGCGTGCGTCTGAGCTATATATAGCGCTTCACCTATTTATCTCTTGGCTGTCTAAAAATGAAGTAGTTGGGTTCTTTTTTGCATCTGTAGCCCCAAAGGATGCCCAGGGAAGACTGGACTTTTAAAAAGAAAAAGACAGATTTTGAAACAAAACAGATCCTAAGCTATATATTAAATAGATGTTACTTCTTGCATGTTTCCAGAGGTTTTGTCTCTGTTCTTACTGGTTGGAAAAATTGCTTAAAAATTCCGAAGTGTAGTAAAATGAAGAAAAAAATATTTTTAATAATAAGGATGTGTGTGTGTGTGGAACCTGCTTTCTAGATCTGGCTGGATTTTGAACTGTCAGCTCTCCTGCAAGTCCTCGTTCCCTGGGAATAGGTCTCTGAGCGCAGTGGAGCGTGAGCACAGATCGGAGTGACACAAGCAATCGTGCTCCGAGGCCCCGGGAGCTCTTTGCAGTGAGCAGCACCAGCCTTTCTTTCAGAGCCTGATTTGTCGTCTTCACTGGGGATTTCTGGCCGTTTTGGGGCTGTTTTAGTTAGTGCAGCTCTGCCTTGAATCACTATTCTGGTGAGTGCACCTACAATGGCACTAGTGAGCTCCTGGTGCAGCAAAAGCTCTGTCTTCACTTAGCGCACAGCTCTTTGTAGCTTCAGAATGTTTGCTTTTAACCACAGCAATATGAAATATTGTTAATGTTATCTCTGCTCTCTGTTAAATGGGCAGTTGAAGTGTTTGGAGAGCTGTTGTGTGGAGTAAAGACCTTGGTGCTCTGCCTGCAGGCAGCGTCTGGGAGAGGGGGTTTCTGGTTTTCCACCTCAGGTTCCTCTGGGTGGTTTGATTTATTGGGTTTGTTATCATGTAACATAACGGAGGATCTTGAATTCGGTACTGCTGATGCTATTTGAATTAAAAGATTACTTCCTTAAGTATTCATTCACCATCTGCACAAGAAATAGAATCCCCCTGAGAAGATAAATAATCTGGTTTGGTTTCTACTTGACAAAATTACAGCTTTTAGCCTTGAAGTGCTAAGCCTTTATATACCATGGATTAACGGAGTGAATGATCTGAAACACGGCGATTCCTCAATGATGAGCTATTGGCAGTTGGGAACACTGGAACTGAGTTTCTTAGAAAGTATTCCGAAGGCTTTCATTGTAGTTTTGATTATCTGGTGGCTTGTCTCACGAATTCCCTCATCATTTAAGACAGGATTCCTTTTGTTGAGGGCTTGTGATTAATGTCACTTATATCTGTTTTGCGTTACCATAATACGTTGCTGTTCTGCTTTGGGAGTAGTTGGAACCCACCTGATCCAAGGCTAACCTGCAAGAAAATTTAAAATTCCGTGTCTTCTTACACTTTTCAGGTAAAAAACAAAATAGAACCTCCCCTCAGTGAAAACCCAGTATTCTTGGTAGTGTTCTTGGGGCTTTTGTCCTCTAACTTCCTAATTTCACTGGTGTTGCAAAGGAAAGCTCCTGCAAGTAATCCTCGCTGACGATGTTGCTGGTTCCTAAATCTAACCCGGAGTCTGGAATTCAAGGGGGATCTATGGACTGTACCTGATGTAACCACAACTATGTGGCAATAACATCAGCAGCGTGGACTTTGTGGCAGTGCAGTACCTTCTTTTTCTTTCTTCTTTTTCTTTCTTTTTTTTCTTTCTCTTTTTTTAATCAGTCCCAGCGTTCAGAGGTTGAGGTTGAAGTCCCTTTTGCCAAGTGCTGCTCTGAAATGTGGGTGCGTGGGCTGGGGAGACTCAGTATCTTGCAGAGGAATTGATCTAGGAATGAGTCCAACGCTCAGCCTTGCAGAGGCATCCTGTTTCCTTTTGAGAGGAGGGAGGATGGATAAATTCGTGTGGGGGCTGATCCTTCTGTGTGCAGCGTTGGGATGGAGAAGATCTAGTCTCTGAGAGCCAATATAGAAAACACCTTCCCCGTCTCTTAAGTTGCTCACTGGGTTTGTGCCACATTTTTGTAGTGGCTGCTGTCTTTAAAGATTCTCTGGTAGATAATTCTTGTTCTCCTGATACGAGTTGCTGGTCTTGGAGCAAAATTACTCAGATAATCCTTTTTCCTTGGAATTTATGCTGACATGTGTCACTTTTCAGGGAGCAAGAGTAATTTAGATCAAAGTCCAAAGCTGCTTTTTACTGCTCTTTGCTTACTTCTGCATCTGTGATAGCTCAGGGTGAAGGTTTTGAGGTACCATATTACCTCTTGTGAGGTCCTGTTGCTGTTCCCTGATGCTCTCTGGGAGATAACTAGACTGTTAATTAGTTGGGTTGGAGGCTCCAAGCCACTTCTATGGGGATAGAAGTGGGTACTGGTTAAAAAGCAGTCTCCTTTTTTCCCCCCCTTTATCTCCCACTATATTTAGCTGTTTATTTCCTTCCCATTTTGCTAATGCTAGTGTTCATGCAGACACATGGTGAGACAGATTAAGGAGCTGATCCAGCTGAAAACTAACCCATTTTAGTAAGGGAGTGGGGAAGGATTTGTTTGGGGAGTGTTTGCTGGTAATTGCTGGCACCGGGAGGCAACATGAATGAGGGGGAGGGAAAGATGCTGCCTCTTCTGCAGCAGCCTGTGCTTATGTTGGATTAAAGTGACTCTGGACCCACACCCATGGTCATTGTTGTAAACTGGCTGGCAGTAGTATCTGTTGGAGGATGCCAGGCTCCTCTCATCCCTGCTTTTGAACCTGCATGTGGGCGCTGCCGTCTTCCTTGCCTCGGCTCCTCTGGGGCTGGAGCAGCAGCAGCTGGCCTTGTAGAACCGAGACTTGCTGTAGCACTGAGCTTGCCCCTCTGGTCTGGGTAGTTCAGGGCACCAACTGACCCACGCTCTGGTGGCAGACGAGTACCTGTGAAGTTCAAACTGATTTGTTTCTCTTGTTTGTTTCCCTAGGTGATTTCTCTGGTCAGCTCTTAGCTTATTTGAGTCTTGGTCCAATATTCATTATTGTTGGCTTTGTAACACTCATCATATTCAAGAGAGAGCTTCACACGGTGAGTCCTCCTCTCCCTTCCCAGCTTCTCCTTATGACAAAAGTAATTTCCTTTGTCACCTGGTGCTCCTCTATTCACACTTCTTTTTCTCTCTTTTAAGAGCAGGGTTAGGTAAGGTGATGCTTCTGTCAGAGAACAGCAGGAGGCACTTAGCACCTGTACCAAGTTAAAAGACTGCTTAGCCTTTGCTGGCTTTTCTGGTACTCTGTGGTATGTTTTGGGTGTTATCTGCCCAAAACCAGGGAGGGAGATGTCTGAGGAACTAAAGAGTGCTGTTGTGCCACACTCCCAAGATCCAGTAGGATCATAGCACTAGTAAGTTCCTGCAGGAAGGGCAGCATATGCAGGCGATGGTGTCTTCACCTCAGTAACATCCGATTCCTTTGGAATACTGGGGAAGAAAAAGGGGATACAAAATAAAGCACACAGATTCCCAAGGGAGTGGATCTGTCTACAAGGGCTGCTTTCCAGCTGTGAATCAAATACCAGGGACAGAAGACAATTCTGTTGTATTCTGTTATTTGAACTTCTGTCCAAAGAGCCAACAAGGGACTTTTTTTGTTGTTGTTGTTATACTCCTCTGACAGGTAGTTGGGATTCAGTGTCATGGAGAAATTCCCTTTAGGAGGTATAACCTCTTGTAACACTTGTCCTCAGTAAACAAATGAAACAGGGGCCAGTGAAAGGATTTTGGCAGCAGACTTCTCATATAGGGCCATGGTGTCATGGGAACCAGTGGCTCAAGGGACCAGAGGATGGGACTTGTAGGTTATTAAGCTGATGCTAGCTAGGAGAGGCAGTTGTGAAGTTTTAGCAACCCAAAAGTTTCTTGTTGACCCAAAAGAGAGAATAACCTAGAGTAACTATTGCACAAATTCATTGGTTTTTTGAATCCAGAGGTTTGGGAAGGTGTTGGTAACGAGACAAGCATTGAGGCTGGTTCCCAGTTCTTTGTGTGGGAAGTCCCCATTGCGCTGGAGAGACGCTGGCAGACGTACAGCAGCCTGACCAGTGCTCAGGACAGAGGGTGAAAAATTGCTTCATCATCTGGAATGGGACTCAAGGAGGCAGAGTATCATCACGAGCCAGGAATTTGATCACAGCAGCAGGACTAATTTAGGGGAGGAGTATGGACTGTGGAATTAAAGAATAAAAATAAACGCTACCAGTCTGGCTCAGTTCAGAATGTGACTTCATTTTAGACTGAAGACAGCAACTTCAAGGTGAAAATCCTCATAAAGAGGAGTCAGAAAGCCTAAAAAGTCACCTTTTTGAAGCTATTTATCCAAGTAACAGCATGTGCACTCCCCCTATTGGTCGTCGGGGAAAGACAATCCCTTCAAACCCACCCTGTTAAAAAATGTCACTTTCTACACTTGCAGGTGGAAGTACGGTGTAACAGAGTGGCTACGCAGTGTCATTTTTGTCTCTTTCTGATTATCATCTGCTGAAAAGCTGCATATACACAAAGAATTGCCAAATACACAAAATAGGCTGAAAAATAAGTGCTTCCTGAGGTAGAGAATTTTGAAGCCATTGTTTTTAACTGTAGTAGTCAAAAAAAAGATTAGAAGCATATGGCTTAGGTTTTGTCAACAAACAGAACATGGTAAGTAGATGGATCTTTTAGATAGGATGACACAGTTGTCTTGCCTTCACAGATCTCTTTCTTGGGAGGGCTGGCATTCAACGAGGGAGTGAACTGGTTAATAAAAAATGTAATCCGGGAGCCTCGGCCCTGCGAAGGTATGGTATGGCCTGTTGGTGTCATGGTGTTGATTGAGTTTTGAGTGGAATGCTAACTGAGGGTGGGGGTTAGAGGGTGTTTTCCCCTTTGCCTCATGTTGGCTTTGGAAGTTTGGGTGTAAGAAGTGTGGCAGAGCCATCTGAGCTGAGACATGACCTGTGAACTCATGTGCATGTACTCCAGCAGAGTGGTCTGGCTTCACATCTGGAGCGTTCCAGCTGCTACGTACAGAGTAGACCTTGACCATACTCTTTCTTCTTCTCTTCCCAGAAGCCCATTCAACAGTGACCACAAAATATGGGATGCCGTCCAGCCACTCCCAATTCATGTGGTTTTTCTCTGTCTATTCCTTTCTGTTCCTTTATTTAAGGTAAAAAATTCAGTGTCAGGTTTTGGCTGTTAATATGTTGAAACACCTGAAATAGGTGACTCCCTAAGCTGTGTGCTGCTTCAGTGGCTTAATGGAATTAAATCTGAAGATGATTTTGGGTGGCCAGGGTGGATGAAGCATGTCTCTCTCAATCTGAATGCAGGACTGTAGTTAACCATTGCTGAAAACTGACGGGTATGGGTGGGCGTCCTCTGCCTGTCTGAGTACAGGTCTCCTCATTTGTTTTCCCCAAGCTGGGATGGTCCAGCAGCGTGAGGGAAGAGGGAGGGAGTAGGGATGAGGAAAGAAGAGCTGCTTTCTCATGTGTCTGCTCAGTTTTGTGAGTGGGGTTGTCCGCGATCTTTTAGCTAATATCTGTTGCCCACTTGCATGACCTTTTAGTTCATCTCCTTTCCCAAGTACTGGTTTTACATGCTGTGCTGTGCTTTCCTGAAATTCTTGCTGGGGCTTGGCTCTGTCTCGTGGCTCCATGTGTGGAGGAAGACAACACTCATAGTTCTTCCCAGCTTTGTGGACAACGGAGGGACTCTGATGTCTTGGCTCCCTGTTGCATATGCTCAGCACGTGCCTTTCACATCAGTTGCAGTAGTTGTGAGTGTTCTGCTTTCCATCACAGCAACCCCTGTTAACAGTTGGAGAGGAAGAAGTGTGGCTTTCTGCCTTCTCCTTAACTGCTGCCAGTGGGAAAGATTGCTACTGGGATGGTATTGAGCTGCCCATGGCCCCACTGGAGTAGAGCTTTCCTAGGGTTTCCGAGATAGTGAGAACAGAGATAAGGACTGCTCAGCTCCTTGCCACTGTGCTAATGGCTCTCCATCTCTTTCAGAATGCACCAAACAAACAATGCGAGGTTTCTGGATTTACTATGGCGACATGTGCTGTCCATCTGCCTCGTCACAGTGGCTTTGCTAGTCTCATATAGTAGGTATGGAGCAACTGTTTGTCTTATGCTCTCATACAGTCCTGTGGCCTTTAGCAGCCCGCAGACCTCTCCTGCCTTACCCTGCATTTCTCAGCTAATTCTCGACGACCACGGTGTACGCGTCGGGGCTTTGCCAAAGTTGCTGTGTTGCCATGAGACCCTTCAAATAAGCAGAGGTGCTACCTGTGTGTGGTGCTTCACAGAAGTGTTTCTAAAACCCCAAATCAGCTGAGCTTGTCCCAGTTCCCCGTGGGCTCCATCGCCGTGCTGTAGCCTCACTGCCTTGCCCTCCTTCCAGCACTAACCATGAAAGCATCGCAGCACGCCTTGGCACACCAGCAGCATGCAGATTGCTACAGCTGATCAGTCTGATGGGTTTTTTGCTTGAGCATTGGTCAATGAACACATTTATAGCTGTTTGATTTGCAAGATTTAGTCGTATTTAGATGAATACAGAAAAATGAACTTTGATAATGATTTTTTTTTCTCTTTAGGAGAGATAAAAAAATACATATACGCACATTTTTATATATACGTGTGTGTATACTTATATATATATATATAAAATGAGCTCCAGGGATTGGAAACCAGACAAATTCAGTATAGAAATAAGTCCATGTTTTCCACAGGAAAGTACTTACTTACTGGTGTAGTTGTCTGTGCGCCAAAGCTGACTCCTTATTACTGGTTATTTTTAAAAATTCTGACAGGACAATTTCATAAGAGATATATGGTTTAATTCAACTAAAAATTACTTCGAGGAAATCCAGTGGCCTGTGCTGGGCAGAGGGTCAGATAAGATGATCTTAATGGTTTTATGATATATGGGTGAAAAGAATTTTGAACGTGACTCATGTACCTCAGCAGCCCATTAATTCAGCTTTCTGAAGGGCTGCAGTCACAGTGAGCACACTGTGGTCATGCAGCCCTTGTGCTGTCACATTTCAGAGCAGAAAAGTAGTAACAAAAACGCTGCCTCTGTTCTTAAAGGCTTTTCAACCGCAGCTTTGGTGGCTTGGAGGAGACTTGGCCTGTTCCTGGCTTTGGAAAAGTCTCTCGTGGGAACCAACAGTAGGAGTTCCTCAGCTAATCCAAAGAGATGTGGGAGAAGAACGCGGAGGGTTATTGAGTTAAGCCCAAACTAGAAGTGCTCTAAACTGAAACTGCTGTAGCAGGGAAGACAGTTTTCTGAAGCTTTTTCTCCATCTTTTTGCCAGCTTTTTAATAGGGGGGGAAGATATCCACAATTAACACCTGAAGGATAACTTGTTCAGAACATCTGAGGGTCCAGTGAAACATCAGCCCTTGAGTCCTTGAGTGATGCCTCCTCTTGTTTTAAAGCCTCTCTGGTGACTCTTCTCTTCCACTGCAGGGTTTATTTGCTTTACCACACCTGGAGCCAAGTCTTATACGGAGGTGTGGCAGGAAGCATTATGGCCATAGCCTGGTTTGCCTTCACACAAGAGATATTAACTCCTCTCTTCCCAAGGATAGCTGCGTGGTAAGTCTGCTCTGTGGAGGTTTTATTCCTGCCAGGCTGCATTCTGTGGAATGCTATTTTGCTTTTTAAATGAGTCCATTGCAGTGAGCTGGTAATGAGGGTGTAGTAGAATTTCCTGGCAAAAGAAAGTTTTCCTAATCAATCAGTGGAAACATTGTACCTTGCAGTTGAAGCAAAACAAAGATAAAGATACATCAGTTTCTAAAATTTGAGTGGTAGCTGTGCAAGCCCAGCTGTAAATGGGCTGCTCAAACTTCCATGAATCACCTAAGTTAAGAGATGTTAGAAAGGAGAATTCCCAGGTTCTGTTCCCATTTTGCATACTGACTGTTGCGTAGCTACTTGTTCCTCCTTGTTTTCTTGTGCATGCATATGCAAAGGATCATATATCCTTGCCTGATGGGGTGGGGGAGAGGGGAACTTGAAGCTACTGTTACCTTTGGAAAGCCCTACCAAAGTTGTGAGGTGTGGCAGAGAACTGGAGAAGGTTTTCAAGCACAACAGACCTTTCTTAATGAACATCTGATGACCTAGTGAAATTGCAAAGCCATTTAAATGTAATGTAGTCTGGAAACATTGTATAAGGAAAGAAAAAAAAGCCAAGAGGTTTTTTTGATTACATTTAACAAGGAGCTCCTTTCCCAGACTGAAGAGTAATAGAATAGTAGCGTTAAATATGCAGCAGGTTTTGTGCTTTCAAAAAGAAATCATAATTGAGATGGAGAAAAAGTCTTAATTATTTCCTCTTTTCCCCCATCTTGTCCATTTCCAGGCCAATTTCAGAGTTCTTTTTAATCCGAGATACCAGTCTCATCCCTAACATCCTGTGGTTTGAGTACACAGTCACGAGAGCAGAGGCAAGGTGAGTGATCTCGGGGGGTGGAGGAGCTGTAGCTGGTTTGACTTGTCAGGTGTAGCTGTTAATTTATTTTCTAACGTGTAGATAGCTGCTGTGGGTAGAACAGTGCAGACTGAACAGAAACCATGTCGTGGGTTAATAACTGCATCTGGAAGGTGAGTCTGTTGGGATGTGTTGAGGATTAAAGAAGGTTTCATTTAAATAGTCAGTATTTCAGCTCCTTAGCCCATGTTGTTTGCAAGCAGTTGTTCGTAAACTTTCCTGCACACGGTGGATGTTCTAGGACTGTAAAGAACAGGAAGGACTGATCTCCCTGTGGAGTACGGTGGGGGCAACTTAATTTTTGTGTGGAGTTAAGCAGAGCCTTTAATCCTCCTGGCTTCTGCCCCCTGGTTTGCCTCCATACCCTGGGGTAGGGTCAGGGCTGCCTCTCTCACCCTCCCTCGGTGTTGCCATTGCAGGAACAGACAGCGCAAGCTGGGTACGAAGCTCCAGTGACTCGGGAAGCGTGGGGACCAGAGTGCACGTTTGAACAGAGACCGACAAGAGCAGAGACCTGGGAGCAGCAAAGGAGCCTTTTAACAGACGGACCAAAGGAACAGGCAGGGACCATACCCAAAACCTGAAAGCCTTTGCTCTGCTTTAGCAGTTAGCGAGATGCTCCCTGATGCATGTGGGACCGTGCAGGAGTAGAAACTCATTTTCAACACCGATGCACATTGCTGGTTGGAATGTACCATCGTGTCTACGTCAGGGGAGGGGGGAGAAAATGCCTGGTGTCATGTTCGGGGGAGGGAAAAACCAAAAATGAATCNAGCATGAAATATACACACTATTTATTTATTTTTTTAAATGGAACTATTGTTTTTGGGGCGGGTGAGGCGTTGATTGTGTGTTTCGTTTTTGCTTTTTGTTTGGATTTTTTCTTTTTGGAAGAAGATGACAAAACTAATCTCAAGTTGATCATGCTTAATTAGGGCTTTTAATTTTTAAAAACTTCTTAGGAGGGAGGGGAACTAAGACGGGGTGACCTCAGCAGAAAGGGAGAGGAAGGCTTCCTTTCCTTTCTGTGATCAGTTTGGGAGATCAAAATCCATTCCAACTGCACTTTGTACAGATGGAAAGAAAGACTAAGGATCTGATTTTTAACACTAGTGAGGGTTCTGCAGGGGAGCCTGCATGGATACCATTAAGGGGAGTGTGTGTGTAAAACAAAGGACGAACTGAAATATACTATTTTTTTTTTGTTTTCCACTGCTGCTCCTGTTGTGTAATTAGCGAGAGTGTCTTTTTCAGAATCTCTTCTGGGTGGCAAGATTATCATACTTATCTCACATTTATTCCATCTCTTCTTTGATACTTTTATTACCTCAGCGTTGCTGTGATTTGTACAGCTGTGGTTGCACTGATTGTGCCACCCCTGGCACAGGAAAGCCCATTGGTTATAAGCTGTGCTGTGCTCCAGCCAGAGGCAGCCCAAAGCCTTACAGAATTCAGCTGTTAGTCTGTCCTAAGTACTGGATTTTGAATTATTTTTTTTCTGTTGAAGCTTAAGGGAAGGATTTTTAAGAATATGATCACTGAGAACCAGAAATGAATAATGAATCTGAAATCTGTAGCCCAGCTGCTGTCTGAATTATTTCTCCAAGTATCCCATTAGAGTCCAGCCATGAACTCAAGTAGTGAGCTTGTCCTCGCAGAGACTCCTCCGCTGCAGTGGCTTGGCTGGGGTCCTGCGGTAGTAACCTTGAATGCCGAATTCCTCCCAGCAAGTTTTGCTTCCCATCCTTCTTCCATTCTGATTCTTCGTGTGGCCAGTCAGCGCTCTGGGTGCCCTGTCTCTGTGGGAGTGTGCCTGCCATCTGTGTGTGCTGGTGATGCCTACGGCGTCTGTCATCCATGAGTTAACCTGGCAAGGGCTATACTCAAACTGCTTCAGGGCTGTGCATGGACACTTTCTGTATCTCGAGTGTATAATGCAGCAGTTCAAGTGTAACTACAGGGGAGTATTTATTCAAAGCACAATTGACTTGAACTTTCACAGATAAAGGACAGCTTCAACTGGCTCAAAGGTCCAGCGGTGTGCCTTCGATGCAGTCATGTCAGCAGAGGTAAAATGACTGTCACATCTTGGTCTCGCTGCCTGTTTTACTCTCTCCACTTTAACCAGACTCCTGCATTATAAAGCTGCTTGAAGTGAGATGTGTTTCTGTTCATCTTGATTTTTTTTAAAAATTTTTTATTTTTTTATTTTAAGTTTTCATCTGTGCCTGTTGCCATAGGAGTTTGTGTTCGGATGGAGTGGGAGCTGCTGTAGAAAAACTGTTGGACAACCAGAATGTTAACTGTAGAAAGCAGCAATCTTCATCTAGTTGATCAGGAATGAAGGCTGTTTAAATTTCTGTGTTTAAGTAGCTATGGGTAGTAAACCCTTTTCAGTTGTTACAGCAAATATGTATTTACTTTTTTAAGAACTCTTTAGCATGTGCATAACGTGAGCAATCCTGTTAACATCCAAAGGACCGGATCTGCTTTGAAGGTGCGTCAGAATAAAGAGGCATCTTGCAGGTTTCACAAGGGCATTTCACCTGACTTAGACCAGCTCTATTGAAATGAGACAGGACATCAGACAGGCCACGTGACTTGTGTTTCAGTTTGAAAGTTGGTACTATCACTTATTTCCTGCAAAACCATTTCTTTTCTTTTTATATCTCTTGTAAGTTAACTTACAAAGCCAGAACTGCTCTCTTCCCCAAGGACAAGGCTGTTTGAAGAGTGGCTGGTACTTCCCTGGCCCCTCTTAAGCTGCTGTGACAGACTTCTGGAAAAACTATGTGTGGAAGCACCTGTTGAGAACTAGAGCATTGGGGAGAGGTTCCGTCTCCTCGTGGAGAGCAGTATAGTGTAAAAAGCTATTCCACTTCACGTTGCCTTCAAGCCTGAGCTTCCTACAGGAATTCTCAGGAGTAAGGGAAAGGAAGAAGAGCTCTTTTAAGACACTGTAATAAACTCTCCTCTGTTCTCTGTGAGTTGTTTGTAATCTGCATCTTCTGCCTACTTTTGCTGTACCTTTCCAGAAATCTTTGCAATATTTGATATGGTAGAAATTCCTTAGTGATCCTATGGATTTTTTTTCCTTAACTAAATGGTGCTGTGCAGGAAAAAGATTTGAGCTCTGCCTTATTATCCTACACTCTTATGATGTCTCCTGCCACTAGTTTCTGAAATGGAATATTTTCTTTGGAATATGTGGCTTTGCAAACAGATGCTTTCTATCCCTCCCCTGTACTCGAGGGGGCTGGACAGAGATACTAAGACAATAAAAGGAAGGTGACAGAATGCTGTGGTTCACTGTTCTTGCTGTCCCCACACCAGCTTCCTCCTGTAAAAGCAGTTAATGTGACTTCTACAGTTTCTAAGGAGATTTAAGGCTTTTCCTTTTTTTATAGCACATATCTTTTTATTGTGTTTCAAAACTTCTCATGACATGGATTATGCTACCGAAACAGTATTTAACACAGCTACTGAGCAAAGCATGCAACACTACCAGGCTGTGTCATAAATTGCACTCAGACCCCAAGAGTTAATCTGAATGTTTTCAGACAATGCAATTCTTTAATTATTTGTTCCAAACTCCAAAGGACCCTGGAACTTAACTTTCTTGTACTTAACGTGCCTTTAAGGCAATGGACATCTCTTGATGAAACAGTCAGAAACAGGAAGGAGAACAGTATTCAGTAAGTCAACACCAAAAAACTCAAGAAGGTATGAATCAGAAGAACTTCACATTTCAGAACTTGTACAACAAGACAAGACTTTTTTTTTTTAAATGAAAAACCTTGTAATGATTTTAGTGTCCTTTCAAACACTTAAAAAAATCAGCTTCATTCATCTGAATTTCAGCTCCATGTATTGTTGAGGATGCATTAAGTGGTTTATGAATCTTGTATCTCTTTCAATGTGATAGTCTGCTTCTTGCAGCTGTGCTCTGCTGAAGCCAGTGGGAGATCCAGATTTAGATCCAGAATAGATCCATCCCATCTTCTGAGATACAGTCACAGCAGCGTGTAATTCTGTTTAATCTTTAATAGGCACTTTCCTTTGAGAGCCTTCCCTTTTGCTGAGACAAAAGTAGAAAAGGGCCAGTCTCAAATACTTCCATGGTAATACTGTAGCATCAGTGGTTGAAGGCATTGCAGACAGGGAAAAATAACTCCTCCCCGAGCAAGAGAAATTCATTCAGTATGGGGGGGGGGAGAATTACTTTGGCAAAGAGACTATTTTTGTTCAATGTAAAGGGCTCCATAAACCCAGATGTTATTCCAGCAAGGTTTGGTCTTTTATGTAATATATACACCATCGCTTGCACTGTGCTAATACTGAGTATCCTCTTCCAGTTTTCAGTCTAATTCATAGAGGAGTCAGCAGAGGAGGGATGTGCGCTTCCAGCTTTGTAGTGCTCCTATTGGTTTGTTTGTGTTTTTTTTAGACTATCTCACTCCATTCAGGATTCTTCTAAAAGATGAACTAAATCCATGTAGATGATGTGAAAGTGGCAGTTCATACAATCACTGGCTGTGCAGGTGAGTTTCAGTTAAATTTTCCTTTTTAAGGTTTATTTAGGTATAAGATAGAAGCTTTGAAATAACAGCCTTCTAGGAAAAATGCAGTAGTATTGGCTTGTGTCTTTCAAGAAGCAAATTAGATACTTTTTTTTTTTTTCCTTTTAAACAGGTTTAGTGCAAATTTCTTCATAGGTGTTCACCAAGGCACTTTGATCATGTCCCTTGCTGTTCTACAATTAGAAAAGTAGCAATTATGATCAGATATTCCCCTGTAACAAAACAGGC
The DNA here is from genome assembly GCA_013400375.1 of Thinocorus orbignyianus. Classification (NCBI taxonomy): domain Eukaryota; kingdom Metazoa; phylum Chordata; class Aves; order Ciconiiformes; family Thinocoridae; genus Thinocorus; species Thinocorus orbignyianus. The sequence continues at coordinate 53,961 of VXBW01000500.1, read as the reverse complement.
CATCGGATTCCTAGCGTTTCTTGTTTATGGAGATGTCCCAGCAGCCACATCTTGAAGGGTGTGCAATTGAAATATGAAATTCCTGCTGCAGAAATAGTACTAAAATTCTTCATTACCATATGATTTTACTAAATAAAAGTATAGTCAGGAGCTCGAATTCTGGCAGATTGATCAGAAGCACTGCTTAAAAAAAATTCCTATGCTACGATTGTACGTTAACGTTTATAGAGAAATCTTTTACTGTCTCAAAAGTTTGTCAACTGAACATGAAAACACTGTCATGAGATCCTGCTCTCACAGAACGGAGCTGGCACAAATCTGAATAACATGGCAGTAAAAAAAACAACCTCCAAAAGTGGCAGAAAAGCTGCAAGAGCAACACTGCTGCAGGGGACAAACATTTACAGCGCCTGGGTGTTCCCAGCTTTCTTCCTGCTCTTCAAGATTTTCTGCCTTGTTAACAGAGGGTGATGAGGGCCAGAAATGGAAGGATGTTCTGGAGTTCCTGGTCAGAAAAAATTCTTATTTGTCTACAACTTGGCCATAACATATTATGCACAAATAGGTGGCTCCTGAAAGCAAGGGATAAAACCACATTGGATTAACATCTGTCCTGAAGGAGACCAGGCGTGTGGCCTTCTGGGTAGTAAAGAGAAGGTCAGCATCTGTTTCTTTTCCTCAGCTCCAAAGAAAGGTACAATGAAGCGAGTGTCCTCCTAAATGCATGGGCAATCCCTTCTCTCTGCAAATTTTAAGGTATATAAAGCCAAAGGTAGCAAAACCTGTGCGAGAGAAGTTTTGTGGAAGGTTTGTGGGGAAGAAGGTTTATGCTGAGCCTGAAGATCAACGGGTAGGATGACAGCAGCAAGCTTAACAAAAAGCGCAGAACAACAATAAAAACAAAACCAACCTTAGTTTGTAGCAAATGATATTCTGTTGTTAATAGGGTCAGTGCAACAGACAGGAGATCCCAGCATCCTAATATGAGGGGAAGGGAACGTTTCCAGGCCTGTAAAGGACCTAATGGTCGGAGTGCCTGGGATAAGTAGTGCAGTGCACTCTGATGAGGCTGGATTTGCTCTGACTTAAGAACTTCTTTCTCCCCTTGCCAAAGTTCTATGGTGACAGCAGAAAAATCTTCAGTCAAGTTTGAAAGATGCTGCACTCTTCAGAACACTAAACCAGCAAAAAGACTCGGTCTTGCAGTAGTTCTGTCGTATAATAAACATTCCCTGCTTTTCCTGGAGGAGAACTACCTTCCCCACCAAACAGATCTAGATAGTGGTAAGGCCTGTGCTTTCTGTATTCCTTTACAGTAAGTTCCATAAAAATCATATTTCAGTCCTCTTTGAGGACAGGAAGGTGCACTCTGCATCGATAGGAAAGGATCAATCAGTTCTATTTCAGCTTAAGACAAGGTTTCCTCTCACCACAGAGGTTAACACCTGCAGATGACCATCTCTTGTTGAAGATACATGGTAGATGCCCTCCTAGGTTCCAGACAGGGTAAGATGTCCCCTCAGTCATTTTTTGAGGAGCTGAGAACTTCAGTGCATGAGGGACAGCCCCTGTAAGTTGGGGGTTTTGTATCCTGTTTGCCTCTTACAATTTGGATTTAGGAGTGGACTGGAGCAGGGCCCTCATGTCTAGCAGGGCTTTCTCAAGATAATGCGACATGCGGGCTGCGTTTGTGTCAGCACAGCTGTTGAATGCTGAAACTGCAAAGTTGATGTGTTCATCCATAGGGTTGTAACAGATTCCGTAGCCATCTGGAACCACGGGACCAAAACACATCACACAGTCTGTCTTTGCTGGGACCTGTGGAGACAATGTGATTAAAAACTTCTAACCAGCCAGCCAGAAATGTAGCCATCAAATGCCAACAGCTCCATCAACAGCAGAAAAAAAAACCAGCCATCTCATGGAAATGCTCTAGAAGAGGATCTTTTGGTCAGACCCACCTACCACCAGGCACACACTGGAATCTGCCGTGGAACAGCAATGTGTTTTCCAATGTGTTTGCAAAGGAGTGTTTCTTCTCCCCAGAACAAGCTTGTAGTAAGTCACAGGCAGAATTCTATCAGTAAGAATCACAGCAGATGAAGGTAAAGCTAGTCTGGCAGCTAACTGCAATCCATACCACTTGCAGGTAGACACCAAGCACTTCGGGTGACCTTGGCCTTGGTTACGCTCGTGTTCTACAGGGTTGAGAGGGACTGTGGCAGCTCTGAGTTCAGATCTGCAGCTTTATGGGATTGGCAGCAGGCTTAAATAGTTTGTCCCCGAATAAAGGAGAAATGCAAAGAAAGGGAAGGAAACAGGGTGGATGCACTTCTGTCTTTGCTCAGATGAGCCCTACCTGGCTGGTTGAGAGGTTGAAGTGCATTGCGACAGCGTAGGCCGTGTCCATGAACAGCTCGGGCATGCTCACGAGGTCCTCAATAGCTTGAAGTTTCAAGCCTAAGAGGTGACGATCGATTGCGTTGCCCCTTATTGCCTGTAAGGAAGGAAGATCAGATTAAAGCTGTCCAGCAGGCAAGCGAGCAAAACTGTTATGTTCTATGGGTTAAAGAAAAAGAACTTCTAAAAAATCTTTAAATGTTTAATGATAGAAAGAAACTCTAGTTTTGCCTTTAGGCCCAATAGGTCGTCATCTTTTTAAGGACTGAGAGGTTAAAATACACAGTGGAATCAAGCTTTGGTTTAAGGAGTCTTCATGCAGCTTGGCATTTACCAGTGACAGAACTAAGCTGTTTTCATATTTGATTCTCTCCTTTTGGTAAGTCACAAGGGACACTTAAAACACTGGCTGGAGAGAAAACACTCAGTCCATGGCCTAGAGCACTTGTCAGATCAGTTAGACCTGTGCAATACCACTAATGGCAACACTGCTGTGTCAGCAGAGAAGGTCTTGTTTTGCATTGCAACCCCCAAGTCTGGCTGCGTGGAAGGCACTCACCATGTCAGTGTATGCCCTGTGGGCCTGCGCCGCTCTCCTCAGGAGCTCTGCCTTCTCCTGGTCCTGAGAACACATAGATCTGTCTGTTAATTTTTCTGCAGACTGTAAAACTTCATTTTGGCTGTTCCTCTAGGATGGAGGGCATTTCTGCCTTGTGTCTATACTAGACTAATTTTTAGGTTTATTAATTTTTAAATAATTTTGTTTGGCTGTGTTACTTAATTCTGAATGGAGTTCTCCATCCATCAGTAGCAGAACTTAGTTTGTGCTGCTGAACAAACTTTTAGAAGGGACATACTTCTTCGTGGTGGGATTAGAGATGCCTACATTTCACTTCCTAGACTTTCAGTATGTGTGAAAGGAAAGCCAAATGAAACCCATGTTGTGTAACTCTATACTCCAAGCTATGGTTCAGCTCAAGTTCATCTTAGGTGCAGTTCTGCTTAGCTGAAACCAGCTGACACAGGGTTAGCCAAACAAGCAGCTTTCCTCTTTTTTCTGGAGTGGAGTCCTCTTACTCCACTTCTTTGAGATCCTCACCGATTTGTCAGGGTTGTCCATCGATTGCACAAACTGAAGAGACTCCATGGAAGTGGAACGGATGGTGTCTGTGCGGCCCAGGCGGAACATCCTTAGCGAAGCACTTTCATAGGTGGCACAGGCGTGGCCATACATCCTGGAGGATGGAGAAGAAAGTCAGAGAGGTGAGTCTGTCCTGAAATAAAAGGCCTCTTGTGAAGCAGAAAAACTGGGGGGAAGGGAAAGGCTTCACGTGAGTGAGGCCCATCGACAGCTGACCTTTGGTGCTTCTTTACTAGGATTGAACACACACAGAGGGGTAAATCTCACCTGTGGCTTGGCAGTTGCCACAAGTGAGATGTGCTGTTCAGTCCCAGTGGATGGGGAAAACCGTGGGACTTGGGAAGGAGGCCATAGCAGCCTTGAGAGACTTGTCTGGGACCTTTATCAAGCTTACATACTAGAGTTTGATGGTGAATTCTGAGAAGCTACCTATTAGTGGTCTTACCTGTAATATGCCAGCTGCAAGGCCAGCTGGATAAAAGCATCAGGACTTATCTTCTCTGATTTGGGGAAGGCTTTCCCGAATTGATGAAAGACTGTGACTTTGATATCCAGGTCTTCGACCATTCTGCAGGGAAAGAAAGAGGGAAGTGTTCCTTTGCTTATTGCTTGTTCTTGTAACATAGAGGTATGGACTTGCTTTCACCAGGCTCAGAGAGAACAGGCTGTCTTTCCTATGCAGGGACAGAGAGCTCCATTACACACAGATTTTTTTGGGCAGCACCAAAGAGATGAGCTTTTTTGGCTGCTGCTGAAAATCTTCACCAGGTTAGATAGGCTTGTGTCTGTGTGTTTATGTTTCAGTATCCTTAGTTACATCCAGTAAAGCCTTGCTCTTTCTCAGCAAGTGGGATGGATCTGTAGTTACCCCTTTCCAGCACCTTTGACTTTACTCCTGGCAGGTGGTTTTAGTGTGCTTTTCAGCTGGGTTCAGTGCTGTTGACCCAAGAAATCACTGCAGTGGAACAGCCGAATTTAAACAACTGGCATGTTCCAAAAGGGGGCATGAATTATTCCCTCAGTCACTCACCAGACATCTCTACTGCTTCATACTTACATGTTGAGATTCTGCTTTGCCTTCTCTATGTCATTCTTGATTTCTGGGGTGATGTTAAACCGCAGCTTTTTGGGCATTGGCAGAGGAACCATGGGTGATCTCACCAGCTCAGGTTTCTTCCTGCATAGAGAAATGAGTATGTTTAACCAGATCTCTAATGAGGCTCAGCTGAGCACACCAGGGCCCAGGCAGAAATGCACAGATCTTCCCTAACAACTTGTGACATTAGTTATAGGCTGAAAAATTCTTCCCCGTGCTTTTATAGTGTTTTCTGAAGGGTATGAATGAAACATCTTCTGCTCCTTGTGCCCCAGAGAAACACATCTCCCAGGCAAAAGTCCTCTTAACTCTGAACAGTGTCATTTTCTAAGGATGGAAGCAGTAGCAAAACTTATCAGAGCAGCTTGGCCATTCAGTTCTCCTCACAAATACAAGAACTGCAATACCCAATAAGCACACCACTGCCCTCTCTACAGAACTAATTCCTAGGGAGTGAGCTGTTAAGTGGCATGTTCTTGGGTGCCAGGTGGTTTAAAACCTATCTCCACAGCTGAGGAAAAGCAGAGGAAGCAGGACTCACGTGTACTCCACGATGTGATCCAGAAGAGCAACAATGGGTGGGCCTTCTGAGGGAGCGTGCTCGTACACCAGACCACAGGAGCCATCTTCAGCAATGATGAACTAGAAGTACGAGAGGACAGAGTTGGAGACAGACGTTCCAGTCTGAGAAGTGGGAGCTTCCCAGAGATACCATAGTATCTCACTGCTGTGTAACAGAATGGGACAGTGAGCCTGTCTCTGCACACTGGAAGGGTCACACAAAGGTCTCCTTTAGTGGAACAGCAGTAGAAGCCCTTCAGCAGGCCCAGAAGATCTGATAGCACTGTTACAGTTTTGCAAACTTAATTGGATAACTGTGTGTCTGATACACATTGGTGTGCTCAGTGTCCTGGCAATACACAGTGGCCCAATGGTTTTGATGTTCTTAGATAGACACACAGCACAGGAATAGTATTGCCATGTACTGGCTCACCCTTTTCAATTAGCTGGGATATCTAAGTTTTGTCCCACCAATGATGAGCTCTAAATAGGAACAAAATAGCTGACAACATTATGAAGAGTTCAGCAGATATGAGAAGAATCTTTGAAAGCACCGTTTGCGACTCTCTACAAGCCAGGATATACAAAGTGATGAAGGAGAAGCTCAAATAGCAGCTGCTGTTGAAGGCTCTTGACAAGCCTGAATGGAGAAGAGATCAGAGGGATGCCATGGGATGGCAGCTGATGTTTGAAACGAAACAAAACAAAAAAAGCTGCCATTGGGCAGCTTCTGGCAGAAGTGACAAGCCTGGGGAGAGAGAAGGAACAGACCTCCCTACGTTTGGGCTGCCTCCAAGCAGACAAGGCATTGTTCACTGCAGGCAGAAAATTGATTTACAAGGAACACAAAGAACTGCTACACTGAGTAAGCGTGGGCAGAGGAGTAAAAGAAACAAAAGTCCCTGAGGCAGGAATGAGTGCTTTGTGGTGACTGCAAGGGAAAGCGTAAGATCTCATACTGTCAGCTACCACGCCTTGTCTCCCCTATTTCTCCACTGTCTTGATACGAGGAAAAACTTCCTGGGATTTCATGGATGACTTTGGTAGTCTCCAGGAAAAAGCATCTTGTCCAGACTCGCATCTTCAGCATCTTTAGACCATCAGCACTTACTTGAAGGGTTTTGTCAAACCATCGGTTCCCGCTGTTCCAGCGGCTGCCTCCGCCGTGCAGCATCTGAGCGGCCACGCGGCTGTTGTAGACGTCCTCAGACACCCGGGGCATCGGGGCGTCCAGGCAGACAGTGCAAATGCTCTTCTCGATCGTACGCACAGATTCTTTGTTGGTCTTATCTGAGAGAGAAATGAGCAGCAAATAAGGAGCTGAAGAACTTGCATTTTAATTGGAGAGAGATTGAAATTTGTAAAAGCAAGTTTGAAGGGCCCAGTGCTGGATTCCCATTGTAGCTCAGTGCAATATTGGTCATTTAGGAGTGAATAGGGTTATTAAAATTGTAGCCAGCTGGGCTGTTATAGCTGTGAGCATGCTGCATTCACCCTCCTTTCTTCATGTTTCTTATGTCCCACCCATTTGCAAGGCAATAAACTCTAGGATTTCAGGTCTAACAAACCAAGCTTCAGACTTTACCCATGTACCTTCCAAAACAGAACTAACAATACTTTGCAATGAAATCAAGCTGCTGCTTTAAGGTGGAAGGTCACATTATCTGTCCATAACAAGATTCCAAAGGAAAGAATTGAGCAGAGCACAGGGGTGGGGCCAGTAATTGAAGCATTTCATAGAATCATAGAATGGTTAGAGTTGGAAGGGACCTTAAAGATCATCAAGTTCCAACCCCCCTGCCATGGGCAGGGACACCTCTCCCTAGAGCAGGTTGCTCCAAGCCCCATCCAACCTGGCCTTAAACACTTCCAGGGATGGGGCATCCACAACTTCCCTGGGCAACCTGTTCCAGTGCCTCACCACCCTCACAGGAAAGAACTTCTTCCTAATATCTAATCTAAATCTCCCCTCTTCCAATTGAAAACCATTACCCCTCATCCTGTCACTAGACTTCCTGACCAAGAGTCCCTCCCCAGCTCTCCTGTAGCTCCCTTCAGATACTGGAAGGCTGCTATCAGGTCTCCCCAAAGCCTTCTCTTCTCCAGGCTGAACAGTCCCAGCTCTCTCAGCCTATCCTCATAGGAGAGGTGCTCCATCCCTCTAATCATCTTGGTGGCCCTGCGCTGGACCTGTTCCTTTGTGGTGTTTGTAGCATTTGAAAGTTGGGGACTGTACAGACCTTTGAGGAGGTTGTTGTAGGCTTTTGCCCAGCTGTTTCGGTGGTTGGTGGTGAGGATCCCAATTGGCTCTTTGTTTGTTTGGAGGGAGGTGTTCCAGATCTTCTCCAGCTGAATGAAAAGCTGGTCAGTGGTAAGGGGACTTCCATCACTGTTGTAGACATCCAGCTCAAAGAACTGAAGGTGAGAACAGTGGACAAGGACAGAGACAGAACATGAGAGATCTTTGTTGTCCAACTCCAGAAACAGGCACTTTGAAGAGGTAGGACCTGACCTGAGAATGCAGCTTGTAAGCAGATCTTTGAAGGATGCTCAGAATTGAAAGACCCAAGTCCAACTTCCCGTGCAGGGCATAAATGCAGTCCAGGTTTTAAAAGCCCAGAAACCATGGTAACGAGGACCAAAACTCATGAGGAATTCCTATTTCTGAGACTCAGCTGTGGAGGTAGGGTTTGTTACCCAATTTCCACTTACAATTTCTAATTCCAGACACGATCTCAGGGCTTTCAGAGACAGGAATTGCAGGGGTAAGAAACAGAGGAAGAGAGGAGTTTTCTGCCTTGTAGTCTGTTGCTGACACACAGCAATCCCCGATGTTAGCCAGGTAAGGCCAAAGGGGATAAAGGAAGCAGGAACAAATTCCTGGTGAGGCAAACCTTGTGGCCAAAGACCTTCTGTTCCCTTTCTTCAGGCCCACAGCTAGCTAAAAGGGACACCTGCATTTCAACAAACCTTGAAAGCTCAGGAGCTGCCGTACCTGGAAGTTGTGAACCACTGTGATGTGTCTGGACTGCTTTTTGCCTTTGGCATAGTTGACAATGGAGTCCCGCTTGGGCCCGGGAATGCGGCAGGATGAGAGGATCTGGTAGTACTGGTTCATGCAGAGGGGCTTCCCACCCATGTACTCCACTGGCAGGGTCTCACTGAAGACACAGCAAGGTACAGAGGAAGGGGGAGAGAAAACACATCAGTGAGAAGGTGTGCACTCCCCACACAAAACAGGCACAGGCTCAGCCATGCAGTTCTGTCCCTCCAGCAAAACCTAAACATGTTGGTATAAAAAAGGGGCCAACCTTCCCCACTTCTACCAGCTTTTGTAGCAGGGGCTCCAAAAATATCTGTCTGCTGCCCTTTCATTTGGGAAGGGGAAAACCACTGTCCTCTCTGTAACACCACAGAAACAGATCCCTCGACCTACTACGTAGCATAGACCGTGCTGTCTGTAGAGAAGAATCCAGGGCACAGCATACTGGGAGATGTATTGCTTCCAGTGAAATGGCAGAAAGGTTTTTGGCTATAATTTTGAGCAGTGTCTGCTGCTCTGTCTATGACTCATGAACTAGACCGGGACTCGCTCACTTGAGCAGTAGTAGTCCAGCTGCCTTTCTCATGGCTGGCCCTAAGCCTTGTCTGAATTTGGATGTAAAAGTGTGATGTTAGTAATGTGTTGGTAAATGTATTTTTGGAACATAAATAAGGCATGTTCAGCAGAGCTTTGTTGGTGATCAGAAGAAAAAGAATAGGGAGGAGTAAGTCTCTCTAGAGCTCATCCCATCTAGCTAGGAGGTGAGAAACACCAGAAACCCAGAACGAGAGAAACAAATTCCTACAGCCTGAGCTGTAACTTGTTCTGTGGGCAAACAAAAGCGTGTAGTTCCACAGGGCTGTCAGTCAGATTCACTCCTTCTAAGCACGTACACGTGCCAATGAAAGTGTTAAGATAAACAAAGAACACTAAGAAAGAAAAGTAAATTTGCTTTCCAGTGGTAGTGACCTTGGCAGCAAGGGGTGATGTTGATTACAATATCTCTTCTCAAATACATGCTGTCGTCTTTTGCCTTTCTATTTGGAAGGGAGATTTATTGACTAGGCTCAGCCTTTCTATGACAGCAAGGAACATGTGAGAATTCAGGAGGGTCACTAACTCACTTGTCAATCATGGTCTTGAAATCCAGGATGCCCTCGATCAGCCTGGCAGCAAACCTGGAAAAATATCAAATGTAACAAATTGAGATTCAAACACAGAACATTTGGTGCTGAGGAAGGAGCTGTGGAGGGCTAGCAGAGCTGCTCTCTGCTCCTTAGAATGTTCGGCCTTTCTGCCAAGTCCCTGTCGTGCCCATCTCTGGTGAGCTGATACACCGCTCTGGGGCTGTGATCTGAGATTGCTGGATAGTCCTACCATGTGGCACTTTTTTATTTATCTTACTGTATAACCAAGGAACTCGGGCCAGCTCTCAAGAAAGCAGGGTTTGGTACAGATGTGTAAATGACCCTGTAACAGCAACACTTTTTACTGATGCGTTGTGATTTTATCTTGTCCTAGTGCTGAGCCTTAGCATTAAAACAACGCTGAGAGAAGGGGATTTCTGCCCTTCCCTGGCCTCTGAGTTTCAAGCCAAGGTGCAGCTGTATCTCCCTGTGTCCAACACTCACCACTGCTGACTTAGTTCCTACCCGATGAATGTTCTGCTGCTAATGCATCTCTTAAGAGCATTCCTCTGGCATTCAGGGATCTGAAACAAATGCAGGCATGCTGTATGCTGCCACCTGGGCATTGTGTTTACCAGGATCGACATAAAGACCACCAATGCCAACTCCCAGCAGGGAGGGAGGGAGGCTGGGACAAGCCTCATCAAACTGCTTAGCTCAGCAGTGACCGGTTGGCCTACTCTGACCTAGGAGCTCCCACCCACGCGTGGGAGGAAGGAGGCAGGAGGTCACTGTGACAAGAGGTTAGAATCTGCTGAGCTTCAAAGGCTTTAAATCAGCGTGAACATTTGGCATTTGCAGGCAGTGTCATCTAGATCTGCTCAGCCTACCCATCCCTAGTAAAGATCAAAGGGTGTAACTTTAAAAACATTAGGGCTGTTAAACAAATAAGGCATCCTGCAAAGTAGTTTTCAATGAAAATTTCCTAGCCCTATTGCAAAACCTGAGGCATTAAAACAGCTGGGAAACAACAGTGAGACAGCCTGTGCTCCTTTCCAGAGAGCAACCAGCCTGGGAGCAGAGACAGGGCTTGAGGGGGAGTTGGGGGAGAGAGCCAGCAGTGTTGTCAGAGATTAAGGAATGGAGAACTCCCCTTTCTAAACTGGCCTTCTGGTTTCTGAAGCTGTAGTCTCAGCCCACACTCCTGAACTTCTTACTGCAGCCACAGACTATACAAACATGCATGTTAACTGTATTCTGCATGGGAGCCCAGATTCTGACGCGGCTGCTTGATTCCACTGGCTGGGGCACTGGGTCGTGCTCCAGATCTTATCTTCTATTTGGATAACTTAGGAGTGAATAATAGGAGAAAGAGCTTTCAACAATGTTTGTCTTGTCTTTTGCTGTCCCTGCAAGGCTCACCCTCTGCACCCCTGCTCAGGTATATCTGAGGGAGTGGACGGGAGGATTCATTCTCAGCCTTACTGCTCCTAGGACTGGTACTTTGCTCTGTGGGAGCACCAATGACTGGTAACTGTGGCAAAGGTGACCCTGTAAAAAGGTCAATGGTAAAGTTTTGCAGGTGGACCTAAGACACTCATAGCAGTGGTTAAAAATTAAAAGGGAGGCCGCAAGGAAGAGGGACATGGTAGGGTTGGATTGCAAGAAAAGCTTGGAGAGGCTGGCATTGTTAAATTTCCCAAACTGTAAATCACAACCGAAATGAAACAGTAAGAACAGACTGAATGACAGTCCCTGCATCAGGCTGCCCTGGCCCTTTCAACTGGCAAAGCCCAGAGGCCTTTCTGGTTGGTTTCCCTTACATGTCTGGGCTATGTTTTGTATTTCCTTTGACTGCACACACAATCTTAGTGCCTCTTAGTCTTCAGTGTGTCAGTTGTATCCTCACAATGACTCCAGCTAGTGATTTGGCCATCTCACAGTGAAGATCTGTGCTGGAGCCAAGACCAAACCCTAGGTTTTCAGTGCCCATTTAATACCTAAACCATGAGAGTCTTTATTCTCCCTTGATGAAATATTAGGTGCAACCAGGAGTCTCCTTAGAGCCTGGCAGCCTTTCCTTATCTGCGCAGCCCTCTTGCACAGCACAGACAGCTATCAAACTTGGGGACCACGTGATAATTACCATCTTTCTCAATCAGCGTGAACACCCTCCTCCCTGTCCAGCAGAGATAGCTCATCCCATGTGAAACCTAAGAGAAGGTAGAAAAGGACTTTTACCTGAGCTGACCTTGTCGATCCAGAAAATCCTGCTTGGGTAAAACCACACCTGGGCTGGAGTGGACCACCACGGGCAGGCGATACTCCAGGTAAGCTGTCTTCAGCCACCAGTCTGAGAGCTGGGATGGAGAAAGGCAACATGCAGGTATGGCATCTGCTGCTCTTTGACCTGAGCCCAGCTTAAAAGTCTCAGCATCCTGCCCCCAGCTCTGTCCCACACTTTGCAAACAAACTGTTTGGGATTTATGCTTTGCATGTAAAAGGGCAGAGGGGGTTTTGAGCAAGGCAGTGGTTGCTCTTGGTGCAGGGCTCAACCAGAAGGTTTCCTTCAACTTCTTGGGGCAGTTGTGTGGTGCTAAAAGGCTTCAGCAGCCACAGACACGGTCAACGACTCCCTGTTCTACCACAAGTCTCTCTTCTCACCCAAGTGCTGGTGAGGAGCTCACATGGCTCAGGGAGGTCAGCAGCAAACTGGTCATTAAGGTGATGCCATTAAAACCTACGTGCCAGTGGATGCAACCAGGCCATTGGAGAAGTATGCATCGGACCTCCACCCTCCCTAACCACAGCCTGGGGACAGGGTCTCAACATACCCAGTTCTCCATTTTCTTGGCTCTTCTCTCCAGGCCTTTCTGCAGCCTCTCCCCAACACCTCCAGGCTTGCGGAACTCAGCGACCAGCTCCTGGGTGTGGTTCAGCTCCTCCTCGCTGATGATGGGCTGCAGAGCCAGCAGGTAGCGGTCCAGCGTTTGCTGGAGCGGCGGCACGGGGAGACTGGGCAATGCATCCTGGTGAAGTTGGAATCTGCCTGGGATCTTGCCTAAAGCTGCCGGCTTCAGCAGGCCGTTGGGCCTGGCCTGCAAAGCACAGAGCAAATGTCGAGACAAAACTTCCCCCTAATGTGGCAAATAACCTGGATCTAAGTCTCCACCCCAACCCCTCTGAGGGCACACAAAGTGCCAACACATGGCGCAGGTCTACTGATGGCACGCTGGGCACCATTGTAAGCCATCCAGAAAAGCTGGAAAACAGAAACTTGATCTCCTGATACTGATTCTCAGCTCATCAAGGAAATGCTGCCAGGGTAATGATACACCTCCGACTCTCCGGGCACCTTCCAGCTGAGATTCTCCATGCATTTGACAAAGTCAAACCTTCCATCCCGTGGTAAGTGGGACGAAAGTAAGTCATGAAAGAAATACTCATCTTACGTGCTGTCAGATACTGTTTCGTTACATCTTACAGGCTATAAAGTTAATTAGAACCCTTGTGCCAAATCAAACTACCCTTCGGCCTTTGAGGAGGCAGAATTTAGATGAGTTTGGGGCAGGATTAAAATGCCTCTTCTCTGACTGGCCAGGGATTGTACGTCACCAGCGATGGTCAGGGAAGGACTGGCCTTGATGTGCAGGCCTTGGGGCAATGTGCCTCTATGCTGGTGAACCTCCCAGTTACTGGAGGACACAGTTGTATTAAGAGAATCTCTATCCAGTTGTACCAGTATGGGACTGGCCAAATTACAGGAGCCTTTGGAGAGAGAACAGTGAGAGATTTACAGAAAATTGTGGGTGATGCTAACAGGCTCCTGGGATCTGATGGGGTCAAGTGGGAGTGAAAGCCTTAGAAAGCACCGTACCATCTCCCTGGGTGGAGAAAGGAAACGGAGCAAACCCAACGGCTAACCAGGAAATTAACTTGCCACTTTTTGCCCCAAAAGAGCAACAACATCCTCTTGGGCAAACAGGTTTGGATGTCCTTCAGTTTGAAGATGCTTGAATCACGTTCTAGAGGTTTTCATTTCCCTCTGCTCCTCCTCCTCTACTGTATCTGTTGAATCAGACACTCCTACAGGACTCTGGACTTTGCATCCTGAGTGCACTGAAGATGCAAAGCCAGTAAGAACATGCCCTTTGATTTCCAAGGCAATGAGAAAATAGCTCTCCCCCCACCTCCTCCCAGGAGTTAAGCACAGAAAAGAAGAAAGAAACAGCTAAATTTGCAAGGTGACAAAGCCTCTGTGTGGTGCTGAGCCCCCAGAGAAAATGATCTTTGCTCTTTGTAGGACCTGGCAAAAACTATGGGATTGAGGTTTGGAGAAGAAATGTTAAAAATAAGAGAAGGGGGAATTACTGAAGCATGAAAGGAGCACGGGGCTAGGAAGAAATGACAGGTGTTAATCGTGGCAGTGTGGGCATACTGTACCTTCTCCGCTTGCTGCTGCTTCCTATCCATGGCTGGTAGGACAGAAAAGATCGTAAACCTCTCCCTCGGCCTGTCTCGGTTTCTTCTTCCACCTGACAATGTGCTGCCCGTGCAGGGCGTCACCTTATTAGCAAACTGCCACGTGACTGCTCTGGTCAGAGGGCTCAAGGCCAGGCCCAGGCCCGGGAGAGGCTGGGGGCAATCAGGGCATCTGGTTGTGTCAACTGCCACGGAGGTGCCTTTCTGGGAAGCTCTCCCATGGCCACTGACCCTCAGCCCTGTGTCAGTCCACGTGGGCAGAGTCTCGGACCAAAAGCTCTGGGCCTCTGGCCATGGTAGAAGTGACATCGTTCCCTCAGCCTTTGCCTGGACCATGAAACTACAGTGGCTGTTGCGAGAGAAGCCTGAACATCAGGCAGGAGAGACCCCAATTTACATCCTGGAAGCAGGTGACACCATGGGTGGTCACCAGATGGGACAAGCTGCAGGGAGGACTGATGCGGGGAATTTGGTCCATGGATGGAGGACAGCTCTTCAGCAGGAACGGACAAGTGACCCCCATCACTGTGGGTGATGGTAGGATTAGTTGGAGATGGGAGGAAATTCAGTTTGGGGCTAAAGGCAGTGTCTTGACTGCCCTCATGCCCCATGCATGTGTGGTTATTGCAGGTTGAGACTTTGGGGAGTTCTTGGTTATCAACCCTTAAAAAAAATTAAAAAATAGGTATCTCCGAAGGAGGGCAACAACAGAGCTGCACCATCACAAGCAATATCACCCCGTCCTTCGTGTGTGGCTCATCAGTTGAGGGGACAGACAGGTAGAGTCTTCTACATATCAAAGATTGAGTAGGATGATTCCAAACAAACACTGTGCAGTTTTCCCTGGGTTACAGGGAAAATCCCAAACCAAATTTCTTCAAAATGCCACATGTTAAAATGTGGAGGGGATTTGTATCTTTCCTCTTTCGTGTCCTTTGCTTGTTTGGTCTGAGGTCAAACTGAAGCTGTTGGTGGGAGGAGGAATAGCGATCGCAGCTGAACAGAGGAGGCAGCTGGCAGCAAATAGAGCAAACAGTCCACCTTTCCCCACAAGCAACAGGGAAACGAACACCAGTGGAGCAGGGGGCGTGCAGACATGGCCAGCTCGCCGGCTGGCATCGCTCCCAAGCCACGTTCCAACAGAGCAGATGACCTTTTCCAGAGCCTGCAAAGCTGGTGGGAAATCCACCTGTGGTCTGGGGCTGGGGGGCAGGAGGAATTTCAGAGCAGTGTCTGATTCCCAGCATGGCCACAACATAGTGTTAGGTGACAGGCAGGTTTGTATTTTTCTTTAAAAATCAGAAGCCAGAGACTCCCTCAAGCCCAGAGACAACCAGCCCTGCCTGGCCTCTCATAAAGTGTCTCCGGGAGTGAATCCATCATGTAGCCACTGTTATCCTGCTCTGCCTTCCCTCCTCCCTCAGTGTTTGCAATAAACAGTTGCTAAATCCAGGCGTGGGGCTGACAGCTCTGCCGTGCGTGTAGCTTCCCCCCTGCTTGTGGGGAAAGCCATGCTTTAAAGGCGAAGCCTACAGTGACAGACAGCTGCCTGTCAGGCTTCCCTTACCCCTGACCACCCATGGCCACCAGCCCAAACCCTCCATGGCTGACAGCTCCGGGGAATGCTCCATCACCCAGCACTGCCTCAAGGCACGTGAAGAAACCAAGCGGGTCTGGAGGATGGATCACAGCCAGGAGCATCCTGGAGCGAGGAGTGCTCTCATGGCTTCCCACTGACAGCCAGGCTCCTTCCACCACCACCTCCTCCCAGAGACACAGATATCTGCAAGCGGGCCCCAATCCTCGCCCCCATGGCCAAGGCATGGAGGCCACACTTCTTCCCCCGGGCTCAGGGAGCCGTGTGGGTCCCTGACACCAGCAGTGCTGGGGCCTTACGGAGCCATCTCTTCCCCTGTCCCTCCCCAACGCCTCAGAGCTGGGAGAGGCCCCCGCGGTCGCACCGGCCGGTGTCACCCGCTCCAGTGAAGCCATGGCCCAGACCCCCGTCTGTTGTCGAGGCCTGGCACTGGCCGGGCACCCTGTGCCACCTGCCCAGTACGGAAAAACCCCCGGAGCCTGACAGGCCCTCCCGGGCCCGCTGTCACCCCCCGGGCGGGCAGAGCGGCTC
>VXBW01000500.1:1272-37520 GCA_013400375.1 Thinocorus orbignyianus | reverse complement strand
GCGGGGAGCCCCGGCGCTATCGGGCACCCGGCCCTGCTCTCGGCTGAGGCCTGCGGGGCCGTGAGCTGCCGGCGCCTGGGCACCCCGGGGCGGCGGGGCTGGGGGATCTCAGGGGGCTGCACCCCGAGCAGGGGTGGGGACAGGGCGAGCAGGGGGAACCTCTCTCCCCCCAGGGCTGACAGGGTGTGCGGGGCCCTCCTGTGCACCCCCGGGGCAAAGTGGTCAGGGTTTGGGCTGCCGCCGGAGCAGCTGGAGTCGGGGTGCTCTGTTGTCTCTGCCCGTTTTCCATCACTCTCTTTCGTTGCTGAAATGGGTGGTGTTTGCTGGTGTGCAAAGTCCCTCTCTTGGCTGAGTTTGGTTCCCCCTCCCCACACCATGAGAGTGTCTACTTTGTCCAAGTTACTTCTCGTCATAAAACGGACCCATTCTGCTCCTGCCTCCATTGCATTGCTGGTTTTGGACTTTCGCTTATATCTTCATTTGATAGTATTGTAACCCCTGCAGACGTCACCGTGCTCCCTTCTTTGTGTATCTGTGGTCTCCTCCTCACGAGGAAATGCACAAAGTGCACATCAGAAGAAGACCTGGCTGAGAAACAAATGCCAAGCGATGAAACAACTTGTGTGATGAGACAGAGGTTGGGTGAATGCCTGGATCCCCTCGGTCCAGGGCACTGCCCTGGCCACATCTCTGACCTTTACGTGTCATCAGTATTAATGGGCAAATCGGTGTTTGCCTCCTTGCACCCCTGCTCTGGAGTTTTTCAATGTTTTTGTGTGAGAAGTTATTTTAAAATAAGAGTTCTATTATTACAGCGCTAGTCATTGAGAGCTGTGTGCTGGATTTCCAGAAGAGAGGTGTGTGTGCCTTTCATTTAAATTCATCGTGTGCTGTTCCTCTCATCCTTGTACCTGAGAGTTTTACTGGCACTTATGCAGAGGAATGAACCGAACGCTGTAACACCCGAGGCAGGTGACGAGTCTGCGTTTGTTCTGTAGACAGGGAACTTGAAAGGCAGAGAAGTTAAATGACTTTCTAAGGTTGACAACCCTATAGCAGGCTCTGCGTGGTTCCTGGGACTCTGGATTCCTTTTCCCCTGATCTGCCTGCCAGACAGCACTGCTGTGCTGCAGAAAAGGCTGCTGATGCTTCTGGGTAGTATTTTCTATGTAAATGCAGCTAATAATATTTTAAGGAGCTGGAGTTTGGTGTGTGTGTGTTAGGGAGCCTGTGCCTGAGCTTGCTGTAGCATGGAGAGCAGTTGCTGAAGTGTTGACAGAGCGGTTGGCGCTGAACAAATGCCTTCAAATTTTCTAGGATTAAAAAGATGGACTGGGTGACTCTAACAGAATTAATACATTCATATTAGCTCCTGGTTTGTGTAATAGTGGTCTGCTGCACTGCCTCTTGCTATTTAAAGTTGTACTTATAGGAGCGTAATACCTCAAACCTTATGGAATGTTCCAAATTACCTCTAACCTTATGGAGTGTTCCTGGCTCCGCAGTATCCAGGTGTGGGGCTGCTGGCTGAGAGCAAGCTCTGGAGAGCAGGGAAGGAGTGACTATTACTGCAGGGCTGGATCCTTGCTTCAGATACTCAGAGGAAGAGCTTGGTCTCATGCATTAACAATTGGTGTTCGCATTAAATATCACATCCTGGGCTCTGAGAGTGCTTTAAAATTAAATGATCTTTGTATCTTCCACCTGGAAGAGACTGTGTCCCGGCATCCTCCAAGCCTGGACAGAGGGCTGCAGCTCTGGACTGCCATCTATTGAATGGCTCCAGTTTTGTCTTTGCAGGAGTTGTCCTTTTTAGGGGAATGCATTTCAGGCTTAACACCCTAAAAACAAGGCACAGGTAGTTTGTTAGGAGACCTTGGTGCTTCAGCACAACCTGAGGTGTCTTCACTAGACAGAAATAATTAAACTAGCTGAACATTGCCTTTATTAGCTCCTGCTCCAGCCTCTTTGTCTGGATGGGAAATCCATCTTTAGTGGTGAAACAAGCATAATACCACTTGCTGAAGCCTTGCAGTGTCCTTAGGAGTGTGTTATTTGGGGATTGAGAGAATATTGTTTGGTGAGATGATGGCACAAGCTAGGAGGGATGTGTTTGCTTTCTGTCTCCTGAGAAATGAATGTTGATTTCTTAGAAAGGAAGGTAGAGGATTTCTTCTTCTTCACTGCCTCTATTTTACCTCTCTTTTTTTTTTTTCTTTCCCCCCTATCTCCTAGGCATCTCTGAGGAGGGGGCTCCTCCCCTCCAGCAGAGCTTCATGATCCCCAAAAAGGAGATAAACATGGTTTCTGACATGGCCAAGTGGAAGCGCTCTCAGGTATGGCTCTGGGGTCAGGGAAAACTGGTAAGTACTTATGCTTCAGTGACAGCCAGGTCTGGTCTGGGAGGAGCTGCGAGGTAAAGCAGGTTTGGGCAAGTAATTGGAAGTCGACTGATTTGTGTTTTAAAGCAGAAGAGTCACTGCCTGTTTGTAGGAAAACGACTTGGCAGTGAGGTGCGGAGTCTGGCAGCCAAATGCTCTGACAAATGAGCGAGCCAGGGAGAGCCCAGAGATGCTTAAAAATTATTACAGCTCTCCCAACAAGCTGGACGAGAAGCTGGTGACTATTTCATCCTACCTACCCCATACATTATATCAAAACTGGATTTACCCAGTGCCTGGTGCTCTAATAGCATCAGGCTGGGTTGGTTCCTGGGGCCTTCCCACCTTGCTGGACTGGAAAGGGCTCCAGAAGCAAGGCCTTCAATTTCCTGGGTAATTTTTGTTTACAGTATGTGTGAAGCTGGTGGAACAGGCAGGTTCTCCCCACTCTTCCTTTGAGGGATTGGTGTGTTAGCTGAGACTTGTCCCACCTCTTAGGAGCAAGTTCTTGCTTGAGGACTGATCTGTGATGTCTTTAGAGAAGCTGAAGTTCTAGTCAGGTCTCAAGCAAACCTCTGCATGCAGCTGTCTTTGCTAAATCTCCATATTTATGGAGGATCCCTGTACAAGGGGCACCCAAGGAGGCAGAGGTGGCAGCATGGTGGTCTAGTGTTTCCAAAGACTTAGAGCTGTGAAGCTGCACTGGATATGATGCTTCAAAACCAGCAAATTTAAAGAGAAGGGTGGTGAGGAGCCTGGGCTCCCATTTCTCCATTGTGGATGAGGATGGGAGAAAAGTAGAAGGAGGAGGGGAGAAATAATGGCACAGGTCTGGGAGAAGCAGTGCAGAGCAGAATGTGTGGGCACAGCTGAGACTCTGCACAGCCAAGGAGTTTGAATTTGACCTGATAGGAGGCAGGGAGCTTGAGGGAAGGATTTTGGGGGCAGCATGAGCTTTTTTAGGACGCTTCTCTCTGTAATTTTTACAGCAATGCAGAGTTCTTAGTGCAATCACCATCTGCCTCTGAGGTCTGCCAAAAATAGCAGTAGCCTCTCAGCAAGCCCTGCACCCTGGGTGTCTCCAAGAAAGCAATGTTGGGAAAGGTTCCCTGCAGCGCAGGAGTGCTCCCATGCCATGTTGCTTTTTCAAACAGACCGTGGGCATTCACTGACATCCTGCTCTCGGGTGTATTTGCAGGCATATGCAGATTACATGGGCTTCATCCTCACTCTGAATGAAGGTGTCAGGGGCAAGAAGCTGACCTGCGAATACAAAGTTTCAGAGGTAGGAGAAGACTTCGTATCTCCTTGTTTCTCCTTTTCTGCCTTCTTTTTTTGGCTCTGTGGTGAATATTTCCTAGGTGAGGAATGAGTTGGCAGTTTATCTGGAAGCTGGAGAGAATAAATGTGGTTGGGTTATGCTTGGGGGTGCAAATATTAGCCTGCAATCCTCCTCCCAGGATGCAGAGGCTCTGTGTGTGCTCGCTGGATGGGAAGCCAAGCAAGCTACAAGCGGACAGAAGCTGGTAGTGGGAAGGAGGATGCAGAAAGGATATGTTTTGACCCTGTTTTCACAGTCTGGCTTCAACCAGTGATGTTTTGAAGATGTGTCCCTCCTGGTTGCAGGCAAAAGGCTGAGATGTGTGTACTGTTCCTGTTCTCCCACTGGCCTTTCTGTGGGACCTTGGCCAAGTCATGTCTCCCTGTCCCTGGGCTTCCTTGGTGCTCAGACTGTGTTAACAGCATGGATCTTCTTGGCCTATGCTGTAGCTGAGCTCTGCAAGGCTGGGTTTGACAGCGTGTGAGCTCAAAGCATGTTGTTGAGGGGACCTGCCTCACCAAGGGCTGTGCTGAGGGCTATGGGTGGGGTGTGAAGCAGTGCAGGAGGGCTGGGCTGGGGAGGTGTTTTTAGCCTGTGGGGCAGGATTGCCCATTCCCAGGTGTTAAGGAGAAAGGACCTATTTTTCTCCTTGCATTAATGTGACTGTCACCCATCTTTGTTTGCTGCTGTGGCCAGTTTTGATGCCTGTTCACCTTCTCAGGGCACGGTGAGATTGTTTGGAGCCAGCGGGGAAGGGCAGACACCCACAGTGGGGTTACTGCCTGGCCTCAGACATGCCCAGTGCTGGCCCGAGCTCTCACTGGGTGCTGTGTGATCCACAGAGCATATGTTGGCCACCAGCTTTGCTTCTGTGCCGCATGCTGGATCCTCCTCCCTTGTTCTGCATTGTGACAAGGAGATTCTTGGGTACATTTTTACTGTTCCAACTTAGCACAGCTGTGCATGAAAGCTGGGAATATTCTGAAAAGATCTAGGCAGAATGGGAAGCAGACTGGGCCCTGTGTGTTTATAGCTTCATTCTGCTGTGGGAAGGCAGCCTACAATGATCTTTAACCTAGTCATTTATGTTTGAAGCAGGCATGTAAAGTTCAGCCTTCCCTTCTAGGAGCTGGTGTGTGAATGACAAACTTGCTTGTAGTTCATGAAGGGGATCAGGGATAATGAGTCCCTCCCTAACAGGCTTTGTGTCCACCTTTTGTTCCTTCAATTCAGTAGAAACTGCTGTCAAATGCTGCTCTTGCTTTCTGCTGTTTGCATTTCACCTTTGAGTTTTGCCTTTGTCATCATCTCCTTCATTCCCAACCATTCACAGACCGGTTCTAGGGGGAAAAAAAGCATTAAAAATGAGCAAAACAAAGAGGTGTGGGGGGGGAACCTTCTTCCGCCATCCCCTTTGAGCTGTCAGCTCTCTAGGAAAAGCTGTATCTGGGCTGTGTCCGTGCAGCTGATTGCTCTTGGAGTGGATGTTTTCCATCTGCAGTCCCATTCCAGGTGACAAACAAAAGACACAATCCTGCTTGGGCTGTGGCAGGGACCATGTCTCATCCCCCTTGGGCTCAGGAGAGCAGGAGCCTGTGACTTGAGGCACAGGTGGAGCATCCCCAGGGTTGCCTTGTTGATGAGGTTGCCTGTTCACGCGGGTTCGTTTGTAGATCAAACTGCTTATCTGTGCTTTTATAGGCTCAGCCCCTTGTGGCCTCTGCTTACATCTCTGCTCTGCTTTTTTCTTCTTTTCCTGTACCTGCTGCTGATGTGCTTTTGTGCTGTCCCATCCTCCTCCCTGATCAAATGCTGGGGACGCCTGCCTTTGGCAAATGACCTCCTGGAATCCTTTCTGCTGAATGCGTATCCTCTCCACGACTTACTGGTATTGCTTTGCTGTGGAAAAAAAAAAAAAAGAAGAAAGTATGGTCTGCTGTGCTTTGAAAGAGACAGCTTAATGGTTTCCAGAGTAGCGTGTGTCAATACCAAAATGTCTGCTGGAGCGAAAGCTGGATCCTTTGGGGGCTGAGCCCCTTCGGAGACTTGCTGAGCTTGCTCTGCTCTTACTGAAAAATGGCATGGAGCTGTCTGGGGTTTTGCTGGAGGCATCTGACAAGTAGTGATAGCTGAGCTGTTGTTTAGGACTCTGGTGTAGACGCTCTGTCTTGGCACAAGGTTGTATGACTGATAGGCTGTGACTTGCCTCCTCCTCCTGGAGGGAGCGCTTTTCACGTGGGGCTCTGTGCAGCGAGTGCTGGGGCTGCAGCCTGGAGCAGTTTTTCAAAGCTCAGACTTTGATCAGAGGAGCAGTGCAGCAAGGGGAAGGTTAATTTTGCCCATGGTAGGAGCAGGCCATCTCTTCCAACAATTCGCTGCACTGGGGGCAATTGGTCAGTCTCGTATCTTGCTCTAGTTGCAGGAGAGAAGTGGGGGAAGCAGCAAATGCCCCGATTTTTAGCAGCTTCCCCCTCCCACAGGGCCTGAGGAGCCCACAGGGACAGGTTGGTCCCCATGGACAGCTCTGGCTGCTGTGATGCCTTCTCAGCACCTCCGTCTGCCTGGCCCCTGCTCTTGAGAGATGCTGACAGGTCTCTGCTCTGTAGGAGGCTCTGTGGTTTGCCTTTGGGACCTGTGGCAGACTCAGGGTCAAGGGGATGCAAAATCAGCACAACCAGAAAAGCAAGGAGAGCGGGGGGGAGACTGCCCTTGTTTTGATCTCTGAAAAGGTAAAGCAAAAATAGAGCTTAAAAACCCAGCCAGGCAAAACAAGGCTGCAGTGGTGCTGATGGTTGTGTTCTTGTAAGCTCTGCTTTTCCCCTCCTTCTCCCCTGCTGGGGTCAGCCCTGGATGCACAAGTTTCCTCTACTGGACAATGGGAAGCAGCTTCTTTTAGTAACCCCCTTTTCAAAGGGTCTTGAGCCCAAAACGAGCCGCATCTCTTTAATTATTTATTGGCATGGCTGAGCCAGCAGCTGGGTCCTGCTCCCCCGTGTTCAGTGGGGCTGGGCTTTTTAATCCCTTTAAAGCAAGCGAGTGGGGTAGGGGAGGTTTGACTCTGGAGCTCCCCGGGGCCTGCGGGCAGAGCTGGGGAGGGGGAAGGAGCTGGTCCTTGCCAGCCATTTATCCAAGCAGCACTGAGTGCTCTCTGAGAGGGGTTTGAAATACGGTAGCTGCTTGTAATGAGCTGCTGGTGCCGGCGGATAAATCACCAGCACAATTTAATTATTTAATGCAACCCGGTGCTGGGGACGCTGTTGCTTAATTGGAGGGGAATGCAATAGCTAGGAAGGAGTAGAGCTGGGTCCAAACCTTGGCTGGTGCAGAGGCAAGATGCTGGGTTTCTGCAGCATTTTGGGCAGCAGGGAGCTGAGGCAGAGAGGGTCGGGCTGCCTCAGTCCATTTGAAGCTGGGACACTGGCCCGTTAGTGGCTCCAGCTTGCGGGCTCACCATGGCACCCAGAGCTTCTGGGCTCCTGTGTCCCTTGGCACTTGGGTCTTTTGTGTTCCTGGTGGGCTCAGGTCTCATCGTCTGTCCCAGCCTGTAGACTGGCTCAGTGGCCAAGTGTCAAGGTCCTTTGGGGTGGGTGGATCCCTCCCTTGCCTAATCCCACTTTCTGCTGGCTGATCCCACCATCTTGTTGGCTCTTGAGGAGCTGCTGTCTGTCAGAAGCTGTGTCTGCCATGAGACCCTTCCTCCAGGAGGTGGAGGGCATGGGGAGTGATCCACAGCTGTTTCAGCAGCAGCACGGCTCTGCCATGCTTGATTCTCCACCCGCCCCCTTAGAGTGGCACTTCAAGGGCTAGAAACTTGCTGGGCTCGGCTGTTTGCTCGTCCTCCCGGCAGGCAATGTGAAGAATTGAACCACAGCCCAGGAGACCAGCCGGCTTCACACGGTCGATGCCTCCAGCAAAGTCAAACCAGCCGCCGCTTCTGCCGTCCTCTTTGTCCCCTTGAAGGAGGAATCCCCTCTCGAGACAGAGGAGCCTACATTGCCCGGGGCCTGGCCAGCTGCTGTGGCGGCTGGCAGCTCTCCGGCTGCTTGGAGTCAGATGAGGAGAGTCCCGGAGCCTCTGGACAACAGACCAGTTGTCAACAGAGCCTTCTGAAGCTGTTTGGAGTTGCTTCAAGTGCTGCCTATGGTGCTGCCCCTTTGTGTATGGGGTGTAGCCATTCCCCAGCTGTATGGGCAAGGCAGGGAGGAGCACCCAGCCCTGGTCCTAGCAGCACAGCTTGAGACAGCATGCTGTGTCACCTGTGGCACCTCTTTTCCTTCATGACTATGGCAGTGCCTCCTCCAGTCACTCTCATGCATCCTATGCAGGTTCCTCATGTTCTTCCAGCACTGGGTGTAAGAAAGATGGCTCTGTTGTCTTGCTGTTGCATTTGTCTTCCCATCAGCTTTGTGTTTGTATTGAGACACTTCTCTGAGAGCTGGGAGCTTCTCATTCTTGCTCTGATGAGACCGCTTGTGGGCAAACCAGGCTGCCTCTTTCCCTGTGTTTTGGGTAGGTTGTATTTTGCTGTGTGCACTGGGTATCTCTGGGTTGGAGCTGCCGTAGCATTCTGGCTGGTACGAGTTTGAAGCACTAGGAATCATGCTGACTTGTGCTTAGGCCTTGCTGCTCTGG
Source organism: Thinocorus orbignyianus (assembly GCA_013400375.1). NCBI lineage: Eukaryota > Metazoa > Chordata > Aves > Ciconiiformes > Thinocoridae > Thinocorus > Thinocorus orbignyianus. Next base: position 29,186 of record VXBW01000500.1, on the reverse strand, counting down.
GTGCTGTACAACCACTAACACCATCACTGTTAATCCTGGTTTCTAAGAGACACTTCAGGACAAGGATTAGAGGCTTTGAGAAGGACCTCTAAATCATGTCACCAGCCACTGGTGAGGATATATGACAAGTGCTGTGCTGTATCCTGCGGGGGATGCAGGACCCTCAAGATGCAGAGGCAGAGTTTTGTGTTGGAGATCCCTGAACTGCGTACCACTTCCCTGCTTCTAAGTCCTGTATGCCCAACAGCAAGGAGCCTGCTGTAGCTTTTCTCCCAGAGGTTTTAGAACATAGTGCTGTTGCAGCTCATGGAAGGCTGTGTGGGCGACTTGAGATCCTGCCTCAGGCTGGGCTTTGTGCTAGACTGATCTGAGCCCTTCTGCATTTTGGGGAGGGTTGGCACATCCTGTTCCTGCTTGCCACCCTTGGGAAGGATGGTATGGCTCTTAACGACTCCAATCCAGGGCATAGATGAGATGTCAGAGCCTGAGGGACTGCTCTGTTTTATGTTACCATGACCCCTCATCTTCTTTGTCTCTGTAGCCCGTTGAAAAGCTGGTGGGTCTTCTGAACACCCTTGACAGATGGATTGATGAAACCCCGCCAGTGGATCAACCTTCTCGCTTTGGGAACAAAGCCTTCAGGACCTGGTACGCCAAACTAGACCAGGTGAGCATGTCTTTGACGTGTAGTGTTACATGAAGCTCCTACAGGAGGGCAGCGTGCCCAGCAGGGGTAGCAAAACAGCTCTGTCATTGTGTGGCAGCCAAGGAGTTTACAGAGGAATTGCTCAGATAAGCTGTGAAGGATCCTCCTCTTGATCTGCGTCACTTACTCCTGATCTGGTGCTGTCCTCTTCTCTTATGAGAGCGTGTAGTCCATGTAAATGCTCTTGGCTGGGTCTCTGAGCCCTCAATGAGCCGTGAGGGCCATCCAAACCAAGGGAACACCTTTGCTTTGTAACGACTCACTGTGTCTGCTAGCTGATGGGTGACACAGAACATCAGAAGAAGGTTGTCAAACTCCTTGACTTCTTTCAGCTCAGAGCACTTGTCCTGCACTGGGCTCTGGTGGTGGCACAGGCCCAGTCCCAGCAGCAATGAGCTTGCAAAGGTCTGGTATTCTGTTAATGCTTTTACCCACTGAGTCATCTCCAGGACAACTGGGCTGATGTACTTAGATGGTGAAGCTTTATTTTCCTACAGGATACATGTGGCCTGGATAACAGTCAGGACAAGCTCTTCCTGAATTACTCCATCTCTGGAGGTGACTCTTTCAACAGAACTTGCTCCTTTCATGCTGGCTCAGGCCGTTGTAGGAGTGCAGCATTGCAGCTCTCCCTCTGCAGTAGCGTTTGAGCAGAGGGTGACCTGCTCCTGGGTACTGTGACAGATCTGCACTCGCTCAAGGGAGTCTGTTGTGTCTTTCAGGAAGCAGAAAAGTTGGTGGCAACAGTGATCCCCAAGCATTTGGCTGACGCTGCAGCAGAAGTGGCCGTGTACCTGAAGGAATCTGTGGGGAACTCCACCCGCATTGACTATGGCACAGGTACCTGGGCACGTGTGCTCTTTGAGGCTTGACTTCCTTGGGTAGTGACCTGCTGGAGCCTGATACTGCATTTATTTACATATGTTATTGCCACTTCTTTTGTTAGTGGCCAGCGTGGTGCAAACACCATCCTTCTAGGGTCTTCTCGCCCCTGTGTCTGGTGTGGGCTGTGACTGAGAGAGCTGGGGCTGGCAGTGGAGCTGTGCTAGAGCTCTGACGCCCTTTTCATGTCTCATCTCATGAAAGGAGAGCCCAGCTGTGCGAGCTGTTGGAGATAAGCTATAGGAGCTGCTTTACCATATACAGCAGTGCTGCGCCTGCTGATTTGCAATATGCACTTTAGAGGGACAGAATATAATGGCTTAAATTGGAACTAGAGTGGGAACAAAGTATATATTAAGTGAGAGGTGACTTGAGGTTTGGTGGTCCCTAGAAGTGACATCACTGCTTACAGAGGGAGTTTGAAATCTGAAAGGAGAAGCATTTTGCACCTAAGGAGACACTGAATTGCAGGTTGGAGTAGCCACGTTGACCTCAGGTAGACCTAAATCCAGATTCGTATACATGCTCTGTTCCCCTCTCTGGAGGATGGGTGTGCTGAGGAGAGTGTCCTTGCCAAAAGGCAGGGCAGCAGGACACTGCTGTGGGTGCAAGGAAGCACGGCTTTGGACTTGGGCAGGCAGAGGAAGAGAAGGATCTGGGTAAGAGGATGAAGAGCTAGTGCTGTGTAGTGCTTACCAGGAGAGCTGCAGCTCGCCGGCACCAGGGGGAGATGTTGTCTTTGGAAAGGGATCCACTGGCTGGGGTTTTGTCAGCTTGGGGAAAGAAATTCAGCCTTTCCTCCCTTCCTGTGTGTCCCAAGTCAGAGGCCTATGTCCTTCCTCATGGTGGTTGGACCATTGGTGCACCTTGTTCCTACACTGGGAGCTGCACTTCACAATGGAGAGCTACTGATCTCGTAATCTCCATTCTTCTTGGTCCCTTCCACTAAGACATTTATGGGTTTGCTGGTTGTTTCTTTTCTATGCTGTTTCTTTTCTATGTTTATGAGTGTCTAGAAGGTATACTTTAGGTGGGTGCTGTGTGAGGATAAAATGTTCTCAGCTCAAGGCATTAATACGGACAATAGGTTGGGGCTCTTCAGATGGGACCATTGTTGCTGAAGAGCTGTTGAGATGCCCACAGAAAGGTTGTCCTGGGGACAGGAGACACCAGAGTCACATCTCCGAATCTTTTTTTGCTTTAGGGCATGAAGCTGCGTTTGCAGCCTTTCTCTGCTGCCTCTGCAAAATCGGTGTGCTCAGAGTGGATGACCAGATGGCCATCGTCTTTAAAGTATTTAACAGGTGAGGTCATGGAAGGAGAAGGGTTGGAAGCATTGGGCTGTTTGGGGGCAGATTGCTGGAAGCATCCACTTCCAGCTGCCTGGGATGTGTGAGATGTTACTGCCTGCTCTGTACACCAGACTCCTGCTGTAGTCTGGGCTGATTGTAGCCCCTTTCTTCCATTCATCCACACCCTTTTGGGAGTAAGAAATTGTAAGAAGAGCCTCCTGAGGTTTGTGCTGAGTAAATCAAGGGCCTTCTACAGAGTTGTGTGCGTAACTAGGGAGCATGAGTGCTGAAGGGCTTGCTGGCCTAGGAAAGAGGGGCAGAGTGGGAAAACTGTCTGAAGACATAGACAAAGTTAGGAGGCAGATGTACTCTTTAATGGACCGTACAGCGATCCGTTGCACCTGTGTCTCCAAAAGTGGTGACAGCACCTTGTCTGTTAGAGGCTGGGTGTCTTTCTGGAAGGTTACTTTAGTTGAACACAAGATACTAAGCTGTGCAGAAGTATGTGGGTGAAGCTCTGTGCTTTGTGATAGACAGGAATATCTGATCAGAGGATCTAACATCTCTTCAGGCATTAAAAAAAAATAAAAATCAATGAAGCTGGCAGGCCTCCACTGCTCCTCTGGATGTTTTTCCAGTCCAGGAGGTAGAGTTTGTAGTGATGAAACTGGTGGAATGGGGGTTTGGAGTCCAGGGATCTAATCCCAGCTCTATCATTGTTCGGTGGCATGGAAACAATTTCCTTCAATAGTACTTCCAGCTTTAATCTTTCACCTGAAAAGTGAAAGTAGCAGTTGTTGTAAGGTGGAAAGCTTTGTGAGCTCTTCTGAAAGTTGTTGAAGGAGAGCGAAGTGTCAATGTTTTCAAATAACAGTTGAGGTGGCGAAAGACCTGTACCAGCATAAGACACTGCAGATAAAATAAATCCCTACTGCTTGATTTCTTAGTGAATTTGTGAATTTTTTAAAAGGTGCTGGTATCTGCCACTGTGCTCCTTTCTGGGGCAAAGGAGCTGAATATATATTCTACCTACTGTGATTTATGTGGGGGTCCTGCTTGCAAGTGATAAAGTTGTGTCCTCCAGACTGGTTGTTCTTGTCCTCATGTAAGTCAATGAAGACAGAAGGAGGCCTTGTCTTAACCCTTCCTTCTCTCTTGGGTCTCAGGTACCTCGAAGTGATGCGAAAACTTCAGAAGACCTACAGGATGGAACCTGCTGGCAGCCAGGGCGTGTGGGGCTTGGATGACTTCCAATTTCTACCTTTCATATGGGGCAGTTCCCAGCTGATAGGTACTAATAAAAATCTTCTCATGTCCCAGCCTGCCCCCTGCCCTGTATGTCTAGGTTACAAAGATGAAGGGGCTTGGGACTGACTTTTAAATACAAATATGTCAAATTTGTGTATGATACAGCAGAAGAGTTTGCTTGGGGCTTTTTTTTTGCTCAGCTTTCCAAATAAAGCTAGCTGCTTTGGTTGGGAGATGGAAGGCTTCCTTGTACAGTACATCTGTCTTTATTGCAGTGACTACAAGTTTTTTAAAAGGAGGGTCTTGTTTTTGGTGGTAGAAAACATATTTTCTGCCCTGGGGAGTGCTCTCACTGCTGAGGCACTGGAGTGGGAGTTGAGATGGAAGGGAGCAGCTCTGCACTGACTTGTGAAGAGCTCTGATGGGAGGATTGTGTTTCTTGTGGAAGACAGGCAGGACAAGACCCAGTTGAATGTGGTCTCAGAATGGGGCTGCTCTACAGGTTACTTCCTGTTGTCTCTTCCTCTTTTTAGACCATCCAAATCTGGAACCTCGACACTTTGTTGATGAGAAGGTGGTAAATGAAAACCATAAGGACTTCATGTTCCTGGAGTGCATCCTCTTCATTACAGAGGTGAGGACTGGAAGGTTTATCCCACAGGGAAGTTCTCTTGACGTTAGATACTTGGCTGGGCCTGGAGTTTTCTCTTCCTCCTTTGTTTGTTCTCATGGAACTGTATGGATGAACTGTTGTTGCATGTCTGAGGTGCTCTCCTTGAATGGGTTGAGACAGGGATGTTGAGAGGGAAGTATAATTAAGCTAGATGGGCTGTGGATTGCAGTTAAAGGGAGCTCTAACAAGAGCAAACAAATAACCTCAGATCATCACTTGGATCTGTCAGTGGGAACTTGAATGGAGAAGACTGGTGCCTGCAAGTGTTCTAGGAAGATGAAGTAGGAGCTGCAGAACAGCTGGGTTTGCCAAGATAACCTCCCTCCCCTCCAGCCGTTGGGTGCTGCTTAGCAGGCCCTGGGCCTCCCCTTGCTTAGGGCAGGCTCCCAAACCTCCATGCAGCTTGGTCTCCTCCAGATAGCATGAGAATGTTTGCCCATGAAATGCTGCTTATTTGCAAGCAATCCAGGGCAGAGATGGTGCTGACCTTCACCCTGCTGACAATGCTATTAGGACCATGTTTCTGCTCAGGCACCCTATGGCCCTTGGGTGAGGGCCTGGTGATATCCAGCGTGTTGCTGACCACGGGTGGTATTTCTCATGAGGGAGCTTGCGGGTTTCTGCCTTGTGCTGCAGGGGATGACCTGGCCGTGTTCCTGCCATTCCTCCTTGCAGCACGGTCTGGGCAGCAAGAGCAAGAACCACACGCTCTGTTGTGGTGAGGGATTTCTTGTCTGTGGCGAGAGAGAGTTGATGGGATTAATTTTGAAGGACAAAGTGCGGCTCTTCCCCTTTGTTCTGTTCTCTTTCCCCCTCTTCCCCGCCTCTCTAATTTAGTGATTAGATGAGAAGTGAGGTTACAGAATATGAACTTAACCTTTCATGTTGGAAATTTTCATAAGAGCCTTTGACCCAAACCCCACGAGGTGCTGTGTCAAGTACTGCTGAATCTGGTAGAGTTTGTTGGTACTTAGCACCTCACGGGGTTTAACCCTTAATGCAGAGTTAAATCATGCCAGTTAAAGTGTGCTGGCGGGAGAGATCAAGTTGGGGACAGGAAAGCAGGAGCCAAGATACTCTTGATACTTTTAGTTTGGGCCTCCATAATATCCAGACAATGGACTAACTTGTTAAAAACACAAAAGCATCTATTGACATAGCAGAAAATTCTGCAGTGCACAGTTGCCGACATGTAAAGTTTAAAACACACAGCCCCATCCTGCTTCTTCGGGTCACCCTGCTTTTGCTTGCAGAAACTTAGCTTTTAAGTAGGCTTTTAAAAGAAGTGATTTCACTTATTTTTCCATACATTTGTTCAGAATCGGAATTCAGTGTTTCTGCTGCGTTCCTCAGTGCCACCTGGTGGCAGGGAGCCCTCCTCTCGGGCCCTCCTGGCGTGAGCTGCTGAGGGATGGCAACAACCTGGATCATCAAACACGTGGCATTTTCAATCCATCTTCATGCAAACCCTTTTTGGGTTGTTTTAGTTTTTTTGATAAAGATTTTGCTTTTAAAGTTTGGGGCTTTTTTTCCTCTCCCAAATGCCTGGGAAGGCTGATACTGCCACTAGAGGGGGCTGAGACAGCCTTGAGTACCTCCAAAAGCTTTTCCTCTCCAAAATCAACAACAAAACAAAATAGCAGGGAAAAAGATAGAAGGGATTAAAGTCTTTAACAAATGAACGATATTACTTTCTTCTGACCCTGTCAGCTGGCAGCACCTCTCCTTTAAAGGTGCTAAACGTGGAGCAAACACCGCAACAGTTCCCATAGTGGGTTGGCTACATTTTACCTTCATGAGAGCAGGTTTTGTTTCAGCAAGCTATAACCGAGGCAGGTTGTTTTCCTTCAACCGAGGGAATATTCTCTCGAGCAGATATTTTTCTCAACCCCTGGATGACGTTTCAGGGATGTGAGTATACACTGTTGTGTTTGCTGTGTGTCTGTTTAAACCTCAGGCTCTTCAAGTAGCAGGGAGATGATGTCCAGGCTGAACCCGCTGAGGCGTTCTCCTCACAGCAGCACCGCCCTGCGCAGGCACGGCAGCGAGCCTTGCGTAAGCCGTCCTGCTGTTGGGAAATCTGCAGGCTGGTTTTGGACCTGAACACTCGGTTCTTGAATAGGGTGAGGTCTGTGGAGCTGGCTGGGACTCGAGCTGTCCCCCTGCTGCCACCTTGCCTGCCAAGGGGGAGTGTGGTACCTGTAGGCGTGAGGATGAGGAGGGTTTGGGAGCATCTCTAAGGGGCTGTGGACGGCAGCGATGGCAGGGCTGTGTGTGTTTGTGCAGAAGAGGGGTGCCGGGTACGCCTCGGCTGTTGGGGTGGATCGGTGCGATCACCCAGATGCTCCTCTGAGGGCCCAGGGCAGGCAGCAGGAATTTCAGCTTCAATCTGGCTTCTAAATTTGGAGGTTTGGGAAGGGAGGGCTCGGGTTTCTGCTGGAAGGGAAGGAGCTGACAGGAAAGCACGGCCTCAGCCGTCCCCCTCCCCCCGGCACTGACAGAGGAACCATTTACAAAAGGCCGATTCTCTTGGGAACCGAGAGGCAGGAACGCCGCGTCTGTGAGTAATTTCCTGCTCAATATGGCTGCTCTGACTCACTCCGTTCCCCTGGGGTCACTGCGGGACTGCAGCGCGCTCGCCGCCTCTCGCTCTCCCCCCTAGCTCTCCTTCTTCGCCCTTTGTGGCTGAAAGGAGATGATTTTTTTGGTTTTTTTTTGGTGTTTACCCCTCGCCCCCCTTATTTGTCTCTCTCCAGTTTGAAGCCAGAGCCAAACCTTCCCTCGCAGGGCGCCCTGGGTGAGCAGGGCCGTGGTGGTGGCTGTGCCAGCCATGAGCCACACTCGCCTCCGGCCCGCTCGCTCCAGCTCAGGAAAGGGGGAGAAGTGAAGTGTGATGGTGGTGGCTGATGCAAGCTGTGCCCCTGCGAAGGGCGGCGATGCTGGAGGAAGGTTTGGCGTCAAAACGCAGGCAGCCAAGTCTCCCCTACGGGGAGGGGGGGATGCTTTGAGCGAACCGCCTGGCGCTGAGCTCCCCGTCAGTCTTTAACGTGGGTGCCAAAATCCTCGCCTTTAATGCGCCGGCTCTGTCGGGTAGCATCGTGCTTTGTGTGTCTGCGCGTTTCATCTTGTATCCGCAAGGAAAGCGCGCACGGCAGAGGGGAGAGGGAATAGCTGAGTGGCTCATCCGTCATCCCCCAGCTCACGAGAACTGCCGAGGGGAAGCAGGGATGTGGCTGTGCTCTCCTGGCAGCGGGCAAAACTGCAGACCTGCTTCCCCCGGTGCGGAGGTTTGAAACACGGCCCCAAAGCAATGGGGTTTTTTGGATTCCACCTCCCCCTTTTCCCTCTCTTTCTCTGCTGCAGGCTGGTGCCACACCGACCTTGCAGAAGGGCAGCAGTGATTTCCTAAAGCAGATTGATCAGCTTTGCTTGCTCTTACAGTTGGCAGAGAGGTGGTTTTGGAAGCTCTTTTCCCACCCTCGCTCCAGGCCTGTGCGTGCGTGGAGGGAAGGGGTTAGTTGTTCGAGCCCCAAGTGGAGAATGGGAGTCCAAGAGATTCCTCTCTCCCCACGCTCCTTTTTAGCGTGAGCTTCGGCCTTGTGGTTTCTGATGTCATGGGAACTTTGCTCAGTCAGAGTGGCGGCGTTGTATTTCTTTTTCTCCCTGAGGGTCTGTTTTTGTTCGCGGAGAAGAAGGAGAGACAACTACCCAGGGAATCTACATGCAACTCTCCCTGATTGCAGCTTTCCCCCCTGCCCTCCCTTCTCCGAACCCCTTGCCCTGGGAGGAGACACACTGAAGTATGGAAAAAAAAGAAAGATTACAAATTTTTTTTTTTTAGATGTAAAGCATTTGCTGCAAGCAAGCAACTTGCAGCTCCAGAACCAGTTTGGAGAGTGGGACTGGAGCTTGTCCCCTCTGCTCCTGCCTCCCCCAGAGCCCTCCTCTGCTTGAGGCAGGTGTGGAGTGGGCTGCGGACACCGGAGCTGCTGCCAGCCTGCGCTGCCCTCTATTCAGGGAAGGCAGCGGCGGTTGTCGCTGCTGCTTGTTGTTGATCTGAATGGGGAATGAGTCATTTTCTTGGAAAGCCCAGCAGTGCTGCACTGGGAGGTTTCTGGGTAGAATAGGAACAGCATTGAGCCAAGCTCTACTGGGGGAGAGAACGGGACTTACGTGGGGCTTTTTAAATGCAGTCATTAAAAGGGAGGTGTGTGGAGGGAGGTCTGATTAGGAAAGCGTGGCAGGAAAAGGCTTAATTTTATCAGGGAAAGGGGGAGCTGGATCGCCACGGCTTCATGTGATGTGGCCGCAGCGGGAGGGAGCATAGAGGGAGGGAGGGAAGGCGCAGTGAGGTGGCTGGTGCGTGGGTCACAGGGCTTGGTGGGAATGTTTGCTTGGAGAGAGTGTGAGCGTGAGTCACTGCTGGTGCACGAGCTTCCTGGCTGGCCCTGCTCCCTCAGCCCTGTTCCTGGGTCTCTTTCAGATGAAGACGGGCCCCTTTGCCGAGCACTCCAACCAGCTCTGGAATATCAGCGCCGTGCCCTCCTGGTCCAAGGTCAACCAGGGCCTGATCCGCATGTACAAGGCAGAGGTGAGCACCCAAGGCAGGAGGAGGCTGCTTGGTCACTTCCACTTGACTGTGGATCACCTCTTCTCTTCTACTGCTTCTTGATGTGGGCGCCCATCACAGCCAGTTGCCACCCCATGCTAAACGTGACTGGGGAGCCCTTGGCAGTTTGGGTTCAGCTGGCTAGAAGGAGGCTCCTACACAACCAGAGTCTGTCCCAAAACCAATCCCGATATGGCTGTTCCTTGCAGAAAAGACTTCTGCCATTTCTTATCTTCCCACAGCACAAGGTGCAGGTTTCCAAATTAGAATCCACGTCTTGAACTGCTCATCCTTCTGGTCCTCTTGCTGCCATTTTACCAGCTGGAGGAGACTTAGTTTAAATCATCATCCCGTGTTTCAAGAACCCCAGAGCAGGCTGAACTCTTCCTGCTGATCTCCCCTCACCATAAGTCCCTTCTGTGCAGTGTCCTGGAGCAGCGAGGCCACAGCTACCTCCTTGGCTTGGCAGCCCTCCACCTGCCAGGGCTCTGCTGGCCCTGCCCCAGCAGGCTTTCCTGGTGAACCCTGACCCAGGGAACCAGGCAGTTTTGGCTCTCCCTTATCTCTTCTTCCTGCTCAAACTAACCCTGAGCTTGAGGAAGCAGGACAGGAACAGCCACATCTGGGCCTCCGGAGGGAACAGCCGACAGGCGGCATCCCTTGCTGGGAAGGATGGGACCGTGCTGGCTCTGTAGGGAGTCACTGTTGGAGGAGCAGGGATGGCAGAGCACAGCACAGCTCTGTGGTGTGCCCATGGAGACCAGTGGGGCTTGGAGGAGTTAATCCTATACTCTATGGTCTCTACCATGCTGAGGATATCCAGCAGAGGTTGGTGGACAGCTTTGCTCAGGCCCAGCGCACAAAGGGGTTAACTGTGCCGAACTCAGCACGCTCCCTCCCCCAGCCCTTCCTCTGCACTGCACATCCTGTGTTTAGGTTCCAGGCCACATACCTCTCTAATCTGTGAGGTGTCACTCCCAGGCCCGCTGGCTCCTTCCGCCCCCAGCTCAGCTTTCCTCCCGGCCTCCAAAGAGGGGGTCGACCCCCCTCCGCTGGTTGCTCCTTGGCGTGGTGCCCCTGGGCTGCCCCTCTGGGACTGCCCCGGCTTGCAGCTCAGCTCTGTCATGGGGGCTTGGGATGCTGCCTGCTGGGAAACCCTGAGCTGGACTCTCTGGTGTGAGAGCTGGGGGGGCTGGAGAGACTGTGAAGGGGGGTTGGAGGGAAGACCCCAACACTGGGAATGTGGTTAAAGTGAAATCTGAGTCCCCTAAAACCTATAGCCTGAGCATGGTCTGCTGCTGCCTCAGCAGCCCTGGCTTGATCCTTCCTTTCCTTTGGAACAGTTCCTTCCCACACTGTTCCCTGGTACCCCCTCTGCCCCACGCTGTTTGGGCACTCCTGCCTCTTGCCCCACATGTGCCATAGGGTGACTCCCACTTCATGCACCGTGAGCTGTGCTGGAGAAGCTTGGCAATGATGTGCCCAGGGTGCAATATGTATGTCCACTGATGTCTTGGGGCCACCATGTGCTGACAGATCTACCTGACCTGCTGGGGACAGCACAGCCCGCACTAGAGAGTGGGAGATTCTCTGGCTCTTTTAGGTGTACCTAAAACACGATCTTTTCTGGAGGCCTTGGTCTGTTTTGAATAGCAGATGACATTCTGTGTGAAAATGGCAGATCCAGTACTGGTGGGTTTCTAGAAATATCTAGAGATGTAGCTGTGTCAAGGGGGCAATGCAAAAACTGCTAGGAAGAGTAACGACACAAATTTAGGCTAAGGTGTAGAAAACACTGAGTCAACCAAAGCTCTTTAAATTTAGTTTTTCCTTTGCAGAACATTTGTAGATCTTAAAAGACCATTCCTAAGTACGTGGTGCTCATGCAGCAGTGTCTTCTCCTCTAACTGCACAGTGACTGTGTTCAGCTGGAGGGGCAGAGGAGAGAGGGGACTCCAGCTGTGGAGTCCTCTCTGGTTCTTTACATCTGTTCTGTGGAGTCTCCCACCCCTCTGCTGGCTTAGCCAGACCCTGCATGGCTTGGGAAATGAGAGGAACGTGGACATGGCAGTGTGGCTGGGCAGAGCTTTCAGTTCTGATGTGCCTGGCCCTGCAGGTTTTACCAATGTTTGCAACTAGACTCTGATTTTCTGGAAATGACACAATGTTCAGGAGTTGCTGAGGCTTCATCCTTTGAAAACTGAATCCTTCTGGGTGTTTCAGGCTTGGCATCCACAGCCACTGCTGACGATCTTGTCTGTTTGCTGCTGGCTCCTGGAGCAAGTTTCTGCTTGATGTTCCCAGCTGTGTTGCCTTCACCCTTGTGGTCTTTCTCCAATTAGCCACTGCCAACATTAGCAGAAGTGAAGTGCGCCAGCAGCCCCCAGGTGCTGAGATGGGTCTTCATCCAGCTCAAGGCAGGGACCTTCTGTGGCAAAGCTCAGAGCATGTAAAGAGAGGGAAGGTTTGGGGTTGTGGTGTTGCTTTCTGTCTGACTGGTTAACGTGAAAGTAAGTTTTCCTTCCCGCCCCCACCCCTTCTCCCTGCCCCTCTCATCACCTATTGCAATTAGATCAGGTGAAATCAGACACTCATCTGGGTTGGCTGAGAAGTGCTCAGTGCCTGGTGGCACTGACTGTCACCAGGTTTTGAGGGCAGGCAGCAGCAGGGCGAAGGGGGTCACTTGTTAGAAGCAGACCAGGAGAAATCTCACTTGCACCATGCCCTCACTTGGTAGGAGCAGGGCAATCCTCACACCTGGTTCATTTCAAAACCACCCTGGATGCTTTATCTCTTCTCTGTCCCCTCTGTGAGATGACTTTAAACAGCTGACAAAGCTCAAGTGCATCTGTGAAGCTGGGAGCTCTGGTCTGGATCCGGGCACTCCAGGGTGCTTGCCGCAGGGTCTGTGGATGGGCAGTAGACTGAAGACAATGTCTTCAGCTCTGTGTGTTTATGAAATCTCAAATGTGTCTATTTATAATATAAATATAATGGGTGAAGACGTGTTCGCTTGGAAGTGCAAGGGCTTTTCATATTCTCTCCATCAAAGGCGAGTGAAGAAGTCGACAGAATAGAGTGTGGTTAAAGCATCAGCCTTGATGTTTTTCCCCTGAGCTTGCTTTTGTGTCTCCTGACCTTTCTTTCTCTGCTGCAGTCAGTCGGGAAATACTTTCCATTGTAACTAATCTAGTCCCAGTTCCATCTTTAAAGGTTGAACTTGATGTGTGAATCCACTCCCCACTTGAGTCACAAGCAGACCTTCAGCATGATGAAGATGATGGCAAGAAGAAAATAAGCCTTTCCCCTCCACTGAGCTAGTGTTGGCTATGTTGATCTCACCCACAAGTGATGCAAGGAGGGTCCTGTCACTTGGCATCTCTAATAATCCAGTAAATTTGTGCTAGTCCTGCTGGATAGAGGAGGAAAAGTTTCTCTGCTTGTCTCTTCTTGGGTTGATGATGTGTTAAGTGGAATGGATACCCGTTCTTCCTACTGGTGGTAAACTCTCTTCATCCAGAGCCCAAACCAGTCCGGTCTTCCATGGAACTCCTTGGAGCTGGTTGCGCTGACATTTTTAGCTGTCAACATCTCCAGTATTCATTTCTTTCTGTTCTTTCCTCATGTCACTGTTATCCAGCGCTGCTTCCTCTGAGGGTTTGTCGATGTGGTTGTGCTGGGAGATGGCAGCAGCTCTGAGCATTAAGAAGCACTGAAGGTGATGTGCCCTGATGGTCACAGGACTTTTTTTTTTCCTTGGTGACTTGCCATGGAGGCTTGTGGTTTTCTGCTTGGCTATTTTTCCCCAGGAGTGGATACAACCGTGCTGTATTTTAACCACCTCCAAACTTGTTTTGGTTCCAGTGTGCTTGTGAGCAGTTTGGTTGTGCTGGAACCAGTTGATTGACCTCTGGCTCCAAAGGAATTACTGTAGCCCTGGGCTTTTGAGCACAAATCCTCCTGCTTGCCCACAATGACAGCACCAGGGCAGGCTGCCTGCCATGGGATGGAAAGCTGTCTGCAGCGCACCACTTTCTCCCCATTCCCAGAACTTGAATCTCCCTGGCTGCAGCGGGTTCAGCTCAGCCCCATGGAGGGCACAAAGCTTCTTCCAGTGGAAAGAAGAGCTATAACTATGACACAGCTCTTGCCTCTCTTTGGTAGGAAGGAACTGTGCTTTGAAGAAGTGACTGGAGGAATGAGCCATGTGTCTTGTCACCAGGATCTGCCCGGGAGGCTGCTGGTTGCAGGCGGGAGCCAGAGTGGCTTTGACACCCTCCTGCTGCTGGCTCTGCACTTTGTGGGGAGCTGGGCACCTGCCTGGCACAGTGTCCCATCCACCCCAGCTCTGAGCAGATCCTGTTTGTGCCAAGGAAATGCTGGGACTAGATGGACTTCTGTTGGTTGGTAGCTGCTGTGCTTTGCTTGTATGTACTTCTCATCTCCTGTAGAATGAGACCACCATAAGCAGACCCATGCCTCATCTGGGCACAGGAGAAAGGCTCTTCTCCCAAAACACAGGGCATGTGGCGCTCTTTTTTTTTCCTCTTCCTATCGTGCTGTCTAGGGAGGGAAGAACTTGTCCTTCTACCTGCAGCGAGGGGGTGGCCACCATCTCACTAGCCATGCCAGCTGGTAGGTGAGTCCCCGTTGCAGCACAGTGAGGTGGTCTGTGGCCCCTGTTTAGCACAGCTGCCATGGGTGATGTTAGTGTAGATGCAGCTGCTGGCTTGGTGTGCACGTACTGCTGAGGTTTGTGTGTCTGGAGGTGAGTCTGCTCTGTGCTCTCTGTGAGTTTTGGGCAGTAGGAATCTGCAATGACTCAAAAAAACCAGAGCTCTGAGTGGCTCTGCCAGGCGACTGCTAGCAAACTTTGACGTGGTTGTTGACCACAGTCACTGACCTTCCTGCCCTGGTGGGGTGGTGAGCAGAAGGAGCTGTGCCCTCGCAGTCCAGCTCTCCCTGCATGGAGCCTGGAGAAAGCAGCCTCTGAGCTAAGCTGTCTTGTGGGGGACATATATGACTGATCTTTGATCCACAGTCCCTCTAACATTAGTCTGAGGTGGGGGGTGGGAATTTCAGGGATGAGGGGTTGTTGGGAACAGGATGGGGTCATAAACTATGGCAACAACACTGGTGCTTGTCTGTCAAAGACCTGAGAATCTGGAATGCTGCTTGGGCAGCACCTTGCAGATGCAGGATGGTGCCCCCGAACCCAGAGTGTAGGCATTGTTTTGGGGAGGGAGTCTCTTCCCTGTGGGGTTTCTGCAGTTGTCAAAGTGTAGTGAAACTCTTCAAAGAGACCAGCTTGAGCACAGAGAGGTGGTGAGAGAGAGAAAGCTGCTGACAAAAACTTGCCTCTTCTGCTCATGCTCCAGGCCTGAATTTCAGCAAGAAGGCGGCTCTGGCTGCAGGGAAGGGGATGGGGGTTATGAAGTGTTTCTGGCCTGAGGACTCTGAAAGGAATGTCAGGGGGAGACGTGAGACCGATCCCTCTGCCTATAGCTGAGCCAAGTGGCCCCGAGCTCCCAGCCTCCTGGCCCTGGAGGCAGGATGTAGCTCTGGCTGCATGCGTAAGGTGGAAGTGTCTCCTGAATTCACCTCTCTTTTATCTCCCCTCCTGCAGTGCCTGGAGAAGTTTCCTGTGATCCAGCACTTTAAGTTCGGCAGCCTGCTCCCCATCCAGCCTGTGATGTCCTAAGGAGGCCGTGGGAGGAGCTGAGGCAGTGGAAGCATAGCGCGACGCTCTTCCTCCTCCCCGCACCCCCTCCTCATCACCTTGCCCGTTACACACAGCCCATTCGTTCCTGCACATCCTCATCGGTAACCACAGATCCAAAGCACTCGCCGGCCTTGCATGGGAGACGGGACCCGGAGCGGCTCCTCCTGCCCATCCCCAGCTTGGGGATGTTTTGCCAGTGACCAAGCCAGGGCTGTGCTTCTCCGCGCTGCCGCCTTCACGGGCGGCGTGACTGCCTTGTTATGGCTCTGGGCATCTGAATGGGGTTTGAGTAGGGGCTGCCTCGCAGCGAAGGCTCCTCTGCTTTCCTTCCTGGGAGGAAGGGGGTGTGGAGGGGAGGAAGGCACGTGTGTATGTTTTGGGCAGTGGTAACTGCAATTTCCCTTTTGAATTTCATTGAAGTTTCCTGTTGCTGTTTGGTTTGGGAAACCGCTGTGAGGGGTGAGGTGTGAGCCTCCACGTGCCTGCAGGCAGCCACCTCTGCTTGCGCCGGGGGTCTGAAATGGGTAGAGGAAGTTGTAGGGAAGGTCTGTGGGTTTCTGGAAGCACAGGGTGCCATCTCTCTTATTCTGGGTAAGAAAAACCTCCTCCCTCCATCTCTTCTGCAAGGTTCCCTGGGTCTTCCTTTCCCACCACTGCCTCTTGGGTGAAGCTGGGAACCGTCTGGGCTGTGGGGGTCTGAGCTGGCTCTGGAGCTGGAGACAAGGTCCCCAGGGGGACACGGCTCTGTGGGAACAGCTATGCAAAGACACTGCTCGAGCGGTGCCTGCTCAGGCTCCCTCTTAACGGGCACAAAACCTCACATGTTCACACACATTCATCGCTGGGTCCAACTTGCCCTCTGCTCTCCCCATTTCCTCCTCTGTGCTTTGTTGTCCTGGGGCTGGGCTGGCCTCAGTAGCACGAGGTGACCCTGGTTGCTACTGCTTGGTCATAAATTGTAGCAGCAGCCCTATAGCAAAGGGGTTTCCCCACAAAGCAGCATGTTCCCCAGCTCTTGGGGACGCATCCCTGGAGCAAAATCAGTATGGGGGGGCAAGCATGCAGCTTTACATGCATTTATATACCTGCGCTGGAAACAAAAAGCATAAACAGCCCAGGACACCAGGTTGTACCTGGAAAAGGCTCTTTCCTTTTGTCATTCCCTGCTGGTGTTGCTGTGCTGGACCTTGGGCAGAGGGACCATGCTTCCAGTGCCACCAGTAGCAGTATCTCAAAGGCAGGTCAATGAATGGGGACGTGAGCTTATGCCAGCAGCATCACCGGGAGGGCAGGAGTGGCTGGTGTCAGCTTTGAGATGAGCAGGTCTCGACCAAGGTGGTCCACAACTTTGCAGCTGGAGAGGGGATGTTTCTTCTTGAGGATCTCGGGCTGGGTGGTGGGACAGGGCTCTGGTCTGGTGTTTGCTGGGGACTGGGGACAGCAGGGGTCCTTTCTCTGGCGTCCCTGCAGAGCACGGAGAGGGTGGTGGGACTGCCCCCAACCAGGCTGCTTGGCTTTTGCTGCAGGACTGCTTTGCTGTTGGGAGGAAAGGAAAAAATAACCAAACAGGCCAGCTTTTTCCTGATTTTCTTTTTGCCAGACCTGCTCCCTCCCTCTTTTAAAGGATCTCACAGGCGTTCAGGGGAGGGAGAGCAAGAAAAGAGTCTAAATTTAAGAGGCAGTGAAACCCCAGGTGTCTGCAGAGCTAAAGCAGGGCTTTCTAGCACTGCTACTGTCCTGTCTGCTCTGCTGTGACCCTGGACAGGAGCGGGCAAGGATCTAAGGATCTTTTGACCTGCCTGAAACAACTCCATAAACTTGCATTTTAAATGAAAATGGAAGACTGGAGTTAAGCCTTGTTTTACTCCTAAATGAGACGTGTTTTGTCTTGGCTTTCCTAATGGATCTACTCTGGGAACGGTGCTGGAGACCTGTCTGCTTGCTGGGACCTGATGAGTCCATCTCCTGTGGAGCAGTTGAGCAGCCAGCGCCTGGAGCAGAGACCCCGGGCATCTCCGCTTGTGTCCCCTTGTGTTGCTGTGTGGCTTCTGGCAACTGTCACCGTAATTTAAATGGCTGTGTAACATCTGGCTGCCAATGGCTGGGCTAAAGCCCGTGGTTTCCCAAGGCTGCTCAAGGGTTGGGAACGCATCTCTCCTGGTCTTCTTATGGAAGTGGGGCTTCCATGCAAAAGGATGAGTGGAAACATTGACATCCATGTATGGGAAGGACACCAAGAATGGGAAATACAGCACCAAAAAAGGGTGGGGAGCTGCTTCCTTCCCCTGCAGCTGCAGCCACTGGCTCACCGGGAACGGTGTCCCTGGGCTTGGGACCTGCTGAGGAGGTGGGAGGAGGATCATGTAGAGCTCAGTGTTCCTTGCTTGCCTCAGTCTGCGCGTCTGTCCCGCTAGGGATTTTTGGACTTTAAGCAGCTAATTCTTGTTTGAATCTTACCAGCACGCTTGGGATGTGCCCCTGTCACATGGCAGTTGGCTGCTTGCCTTCCTCCAACTCCCACCCACGTCCATCACTGGTTCTCGGGGCTCTGCTTCTCTCCTGGTGGGTCCATGTGTGTAGCAGCACCCAGGGGTGCTCAATGCCTGAAGCAGTGCTCCCCTGCCTCCTCCCACATTGTGGTTTTAATTAAAGTCTCTGTGTTTTGCACCAGTGACTGTGTTGGTGTCTCTGGGACTGGGGTTTGCTCCCACGTTGGGAGCAGAGCCAGAGAAGCCCATGGCTGGAGCCTTCAGCCCAGGGAAGGGGCTTTGTGGAGGCACTTGCCATTCAGTGGTTGATCTGTTGCTTGCACCAGAACTGGCTCATTATTTAACTGCATGAAGCGAATATATCCGGTCTGTCTTTGTATCATTCCAGGGTGTTTTTCTGTCCTATGGTATGTTTTGTTTATTTATTTAACTCCTTGCTGTGTCCACACCCTTCTCTCCCAGCTTGTGGCAGGTAGGTGATGTGCAAAGCCTGTTCTGAGGCCAGCAACTACCTCTTGAAGATCAGAGGTGCTCACAACCAAAGGACATTTGAGCCTTACTTCTGAGGCAGGGAGAGAACTGGAACCTTTTCCTTCAGATGTTTTGTCCTGTCCTGCTGCAGGGACTGACTCAGGACTTCCAGCATCAGTTTAGCTCAGCGGCTTGTTGGATTTATATAGAAAATGATACCTGCAGCTTCTCCTGAGCAGCTGGAGCTAGTGTAGATGTGCTTAGCCAATGCTAGTTTTCTTGTCACTGTGTTATATCTTCTCCGTCAACGCAGGCCAACTGCGTGAGTGCATGTTGCTAAAAGTGGCAGCAGCGTGGAGGGATGGATGGGGAGCAGAAATGTCATCTTGGATCACAGATGTTCTCTTTGAAGGCACTTGAATTCATCTTGAGCGTGTCCCTTGGTGAACATGACGTGCAGTGGAGGGGAAGCAGACGTATTGTGGGTTTCTCACCATCTTCCCGCTCAGCCCACTGACCAAGCCAGTGTTTTTAAATTCAGTTTTCAGAACTGGATCCTTCGGGGCTGCAGTGTGCAGGGCAGTTCGTGTTTCTGTTTAACAGCTGTTGCCTTTACACGGGGCGCCTTTTGCAAATCGCCGCCGACCTTCCCCTGTCTCTTTCTTCGCAGTCCTCCTTCATAAATGATTGTTCATAGCAGCCGGTAATAAATGAAGTAAGAGTTAAGAGAAGCAGCCTCGTGCCGTGATAGTAGTAAAAGAATAAAAAATAGAACTGTTCCATGCCATTGTTGCTGTATTAACTTCTCCCTGGTGTGCAGCTCAGTTCCATTACGTAGTGCTGGGTTCCTGCTATTAAATAAACAGAGAAGTCCCCACTGCAGGACCAGCGTTGGTTGAGCAGCAAAATCTCAGCTGGCAGTTTCCAAGATGAAGATGTGCTTTGTACCCCAAGGAGCTGGTGTTGAATCACACAAGAGCCCTGGGCACCGCACTGTGTCCCTGCAACTGCCTTGACTTTCTTCCTGAGAGAGGGAAGGAGGCAGAAATGGGTGGGAGAAGGTGGAATCAGTGGTTAACGATACCTGCTAATGTAACCTGAACTTTCCTGCTGCCAACATGTTGGTGGGAACCATCTGTGGTTGAGAAGCTCATGAGGATCTCTGTGCTGCTTCAAAAAGGACTCTCCTGGCTCAGATGCAGAATTTAGAAGGGTTTTTGGAGATCATTTCATGCCCTAGTGGCCAAGAGGAGAGGCCTTCATCCTTTAAGGTTGCTTCCCCTTTGGTGGATGAGCGCTCTTCCCATGGACATTGGAACAAGCTTCTTGAGTGTCCTGGGAACAGACATGGCTTTCCCTGGACTGATCTTGTAAAAATTGTGCCAAACTTCAAAACTAGGGTGAGCCAAATTGGAAAAGGGTGGCCTCCACCTGGGATTTAGCGAGAGCTGAGCCACGATGGGCACCTTCAGCTTGGAGATGTGCTCACTGCGAAGAGCACGAGGCTGTGAGCAGGCTTTGGAGGTTGGAAAAGTCTTTTGAGGGGGTGGAGTGGGTGCTTCTGCTTGCTATAAAAAGCCTGGGCTTGGGAATGTCTACATCGGCCGGCTCTACGCAGGGCGTAAATACAGTTGTCGCTAAAATTGGAACAAGTCACTCCCCATGTTCCCTGTAACACAGATAATAAATAACATCGAAATCCCCCATCACAATTTGGGCTCCTTAATGGTTGGAGTGTGGAAACCCGGGAGTGGGGTCCTGTGGGACTGGCGCTGCGGGGCCCAGATCCAGCGGGCATCAGGGTGCTTGTTTATGTCCTCCTGAGCACATACTCACTTCCTTTTTCAAAAATGGATTAAGGATGTGCTCAAGGATTTGCTGAGCCTGTAAGTGGACGAAGGAGAGAAAGCAGACGAGCAGTTCCTTATCAACTCTTCTGTTTCTAAAACACCTGGGAGAGAGAAACCCAAGCAGACTGCACTGTGCGAGGCAGAGTACCCAAAGTTTCTGTTTTGATGTGAATTCCTCTCGTTTTTTTGTGTGGAAAAAAATTTTTTTGGAGATGGTGAGGTCTGTGGTGCCGGACCCCAGCCTGGAGAATGGTTGTGTGGCTGTAGGACACCTGGTGTCTGCAGAGTTGATGAGGTTCACTGCGCTTCTACAACCTTTGTGTAGACCTGGCGGTTTGGGTTTCAGCTAGAAGGGATAGCACCTCTAAAGAAGATTTATGTTGTATTATTGCTAAAAGAGCAAAGCAGCCAATGTTCCCAAAAGCCAATGTGTCCTATAATGGCTACGAACTACATCAAATTGCCTGGTGTGGTGGTTAGAAAGAAATTCCAGCTCGATTGTAAGATACCGGAGCGTGTTCTTTTATTGGGTACGAGCTGATCACTGAAAGCGACTGCTCTGCAAAGGGTCTTACTTCTCCACGTTCAGAGCACATATCTCTTTAAAAATATTAGTTTAGGTATTACATCTCCCCTTTGAAAAAATTCCCTTGTAGGCAAGAATAAAACTTACAAAAAGGCTGTTTCAGAGATCATCAGCTGTCTATTAGATAGCTTGGAATATGCTCCACTAGCACCAGAGTTTAGTCTTCTCCAAATTACTGTAGAGGATTTGACTGTATCTTGCTGATCCATCCACATTTTAATTTCCTCTGCACGGATACATATTGCAGGATGCTGGAAATCCCCAAGCCCACTGGAGCTGCAAGACTGGATGTTTCATCCTGTAACACCAATAAAATGTTAATGCATACTAATAGCAACAGCAAAGGGGTTTATGGAGCGAGCTGGGAAGTATTTTATAATTGCCAGGGTATCTGTGTCACAGAGAATTTGGGGTTAGAGTCATCAAGTATGGCGCTTTGTCAACACAGGAAAAGAAACCCCCTCAAATATACCTCAAACCTACTAATTTTTATAATTAAAGGGGGAAGACAGGAGATGAGTCCCTGAGGAGAGAGGCAAACATAAATTGCATATACATGAGAGAGCTGCCCACTGGTTGGGATGGATTCAGATGATGTGGGTTCAGTTGCCTGTTCTGCCGCAGACCCTCGCTGTAACCTTGACCGAGGACACCGCCTTGACTTCTCATCTGGAGACCGAGGATAAAAACACTGTTCTGCTTTATAAACCCAGGAAATCTGGGCACGAGCTGACATAAATACATCAGGAACTTCAAATCCAGGGAGCTAGGTCATGGCTTGGCATCTCTGGATGTTGACATCTCACGACTTCCAGCAGCTCCTCACGTTTCTGCTCAGCCCAGCCTGGTGGTGTGGTCCTGTTTGCTGCAACCCAAGATTGAGAAAATGAATACATTTGAAATTGGGGTCAGAGGGACCAGGTTTCCTCCATCTTGCAGCTTTTCCATGTTCTGCTCCTCCTGGAGGTGCCAGCTTTCAGCTCTGGCTCTGGGCTGCTCCAGTCGCTGCCCGTTGATGTTGCAGGGTGGTGGGTGTCGTGGTTTAACACCAGCCGGTAGCCAGGACCACCTGCTTGCACAGTTCTCCCCCTTCCCCCTAAAGGGAGAAAGGGAAAAACACTTGTGGGCTGAGATAAGGGCAATTTAACAGAACAAGAACAGAAAAGGAAAAATGGCAATAATGGCCAAAGAACATACAAGACCCAAATCACTCTCAGCACCTGGGAAATCGGTGAATTGGCACCATCCTGAGCAGTGATTGCGGATACCACCCTCTGGCTAAACTCATTTACCTACTAATCATGACTGGCCATCCCATCACTGTCTATGCNGTGAATTGGCACCATCCTGAGCAACGATTGCAGATACCACCCTCTGGCTAAGCCCATTTACCTACTAATCCCATCACTGTCTATGCTCCTTCTCAGCTTCCCATAGAAGCTGAAAAATGTCCTTGAAAAACATAAACATCACCTGGCAACAACTGAACCAATATGCATTATTGACGGTCCTTTTGTGCCAAATCTTACACATGGCAACCACTAGGGAAAGAAAAAAAAAAAAAATTAACTCTATCCCAACTCAAACCAGGAGAGTGGGACAAATCAAGTAGCAGTGAGGCTGTGGAGATCGTGCCCTGTTAGAGCCACCAAGCTGGAACCACTGATCCTCCCTGGCTGGTGATCAACCCTGCTGTTTCTCACGCTGGACCAGAGCACGTGGTCTCCATGGTCCATGGGCAGAAGGGGAAGAGCCTGGGTGACCACAGCACTGCTTATTTTAATAGACATGCTCCAAAACCTGGGGATTTTCCAGAGTCAACAGATCCAGAGCCAAGGTATAAGCCAGAGGCATTGCCTAACCCAGAGGGCCAGGCTGAAGAAGCTCTGCATGTAAATGCTCCTTAAACAATGTTAGGCTGAGTTAATCCAGCGGTAGCTCCAGCGGGACAAACTGGAGGCTCAGTCTTCCCCCTTATCTCTTCTTGTCACTGAGCCGGAGGACTGAGCCCAGCGTACAGCCCCACGGAGCTTGGGATGTTTGTGTCCCAGCTTCTGGAGGCTTTTTAACCATGTTCTTACCTTCTGGATCATCCAAGAGCAGAAGGGCCAGGCTGTTTTGGGGTGCTGTGGGGACCGCAAGCATGGCCTCGGCTGCGGGAATATGGGTGGTGGAGGAGAGCAGCCATGGAGCATGGACACAAGGTTTTTCCCCTGGCTCTGAGGGTTCTTCTGGCTTTTGTGGGACCAGACCCCGAGGTATTGCTTTGCCCCTGCACGGGGTCAACCCAAGACATAGAAAGGACCTTAAAGATCATCGAGTTTTAACCCCCTGCAAATGGTTCAGGAGCAGAATCTTATTTGAAGTGTGCAGGCCCAAATGCTGCCAAGCATATCCCGTGTGGACAGCACCGGACTGTGCACGGCAGCCGTGGCCAGGAGGAGAAGTGGGCACGGGCACAGCAGGTCATGGTGGTAGTTTGTTCATCCTGGCTTTGGAGCAGAGGAGAAACAAAAGCTGGAGCAGTGCAGGGCACTGGGCTGGCTGGGTAAGGAGGAGAAAAAAGGTAATTGTGCTGAATTTCATCAGGGAGCTTGAAAAGAGGTGCTTTTGTGAGCAAATAGTCACCTCCTGGAGCAGAACTTCCCCATCACCAGTTTCAAAATTCCATTCACATCAACGTCCACTTTCATGTTGTAAAACCTGGGGAAAAAAGGGAAAAAAAAGACCCCTAGCTTTACACATTTCAAGGCAAAAGCCTCATTTTGGCTGGGAAAAGGAGAGGAAAGCATGGCTCTGGTGGCAGTTTATGAAAAAACAACCCCCCAAAATCCGACTGCGGACATAGTCAGGGGCCAGAGGCAGCCAGGGCTGCCCCAAATCCGGGGCTGCTCCTAGCCCTGTGGGGCTGAGCCCAAGCCGGGCTGAGAAGCAGCTACTGGAGTCCAGCCCCGACCTTAAAAGATGTGGCTTCTGACTCTATCCCACCTGGGGAGAATGGAAAGTGGATTTGGTCGGGACAGATTTCAGGAGCGCCTCTGGCTTCATGCTGAAGCCACCATTCCCGTTTCCCACATCAGAGAGGAGGGAGCAGGGGGCTCGGTGCAGATGGCACTCTCTGGGGCGTGTGAGACCCCCTGAGTTTGTCACCACAGCAGAAGGGGGAAAACGTGGCTCTGGCCTGAGGCGGACATGCTGGCCAGGGAAAAAGGGGCAGCTTTGGTCCTGTAACACAGCTGGAGGAGGGTGGCACGGAGCAGGGACCACCCTGGGCTTCATCACTCCCGGTAAAAGCCCTTTCCTCTCCTCCAGACAGCAGCACATGCAGGGTTAATGCTCTTCCTCCTCACACAGGTGTGGGGCAGGTGCCTCTCCTCAGCTGACCCAATCATGGGGGCAGAGATGAGGATAAGAGCAGGATTTGGTGGGACTTCTCTTCTTTTCTCCTCTTCTTCCTCTGTGGGATTTGGCACTGTTGAACGACTTCCCTGAGGAAGAAGAGCCGGTCTCTCCCTCCAGGCTTGGCTGGCTCCTTTCCATGCTGACCTCCGTGTGCTATCCAGCATTGGGCAAAATCCTGGATGAAGCTCATGGTCCTCCTGCCTGCCTGGAAGCCCCAGGGAGCAGCTCAGCTGGAAATGCCTTTTGTCCTGAGGAGCAGCTGTAGAAGCTCAGTCCCTGGGGTCTCTGCCAGCGGTGCTGCAAACCTGCCACAGGTCCAGGACCATCACCAGCAGCGCAGCATCCTCACCCAGGACCAGCCCTGACATCAGTGGAGCCAGTGCCCAGGGGAGCAGGTGAGCCCACCGCTGGTTTATAGGTGTTTGTTTGGCCGAGCTGTTGTTAGTCCCAGTCTGGAGATGTTAGGAGATGGGTTTCCCTATTTCCCAGCTTGTGGTGGTAGTAGGTCCTTCTCTGGAGATCCCATGCTGTGTTTCTGCGGTGGAAAGGTGGTCAAGGGGTGGTCTCTGCACTCCTGCTTTACTGCAGGGATCTGCCCTGCTTGTTTCTCTGTGGTGCTGGTGAACCCCTAAAGCATCTGGTGTCAACATCTTAGGAATGCTGGAGGAGTCTTTTGCTTCTCCAACTGTACATCCGAGATGCTCGAGCGTTGATGGTGGTGGTGACGTGCTGCTGAGGTGGCTGCTGTGTGCTCAGCGGCTGCTGCTTCTGTGTAAAGCACTTTTTACTCTAATTTTTCCACTGAGTTGTTTTTCTGCTGTTAGATATAAGGGACAGCATCTCCCGCACACAATGGCCTCCTCTTAACTTTCCCAACGCGCGCTGGTAAATCCAGGGTAGGCTTAACTCAAGGAGCAACATTAATCATCAAATCTATAAGCAGGATATAGAAAGGCCAAGTGTGAATAATTACCGCTCAGATGCTAATTACCCAAGCCCAGACCAAACCCAACATATTAAGCATGCTGCTAACGGGAGCTGTCTCTTGGCCACGTTGCTGTGCCCCCCATACCTCTCCTACTGCTATCTCTGCAAGAGACTCTTCCAAACATCTGCTAACATGAGCAAATCCCAAAATATGCTTCTGCTTGTTCATGTTTGAACTGGGGAGATGAGATGGGAGGGCTCAGATTCACGGTCGATGGATTGAAGGAAGGCCAGATCCTGCACTGGGATCGGCAGGGCATGAAGCTGCTCTTCTGGGGATGTGCTGCTGGGATTGGGTGCAGTCTGCTGCTTGGTCCTCGTGGTTTGTGAGGACACAGCAGCTCCATCCATGGATCAGCACCCAGGAACTGGTGCTTGGCTTGTGGTGCAAGGGTAGATTTTCCTTGGGTTGGGGGTTTGACCCCTCCTGGGGGAGCTGGGTGCAGAGTTGGGCTGGCAGCTCAGGAGACGAGAGGTGTTGGTTCTCCATCACCGTGTCCATCCTTACCCCTCCTGGTGTGGAGGGGCCTGTTGGGCGTGCAGTGATGTCCTCTCCTGGGCTGAGCTGCTCTGGTGGTGTGAGGACCTGGCTGGACTGTTGGCTTTGGCACTGGATTTGGCATGACTTCCCAGCGCTGAATCTGAGCCCTCCAAACGCCTGGGGGGCCTTGCTGGTGACTGGTGGGTGCTGATTGACCCTCTGCTGTCTGCAGCCACCTCTGTGATGCCCCTGAGTTGGGGAAATAAGGGTGGGAGCCTCACCAGACACTCCTGGGCTCTGACAGCAGCTGCCGGCTGCTTCTGCCCCTCCTGCCTGCTCTGCTGGGGGCAGCTCTGGGGAAAGTGGGGTGGGCTGAGGGGCCGAACTAGCTTTGGGTTGGATTTCTGCCTCTTGCCAGAGGCAGCATGTCTCCCTGGGGCAGGGTGACTCCTCCCAAAACCAAAGGGGTTCAGCAGGAGACACTGAGGACATCCCATGAGCATGGGTCTGCCTGTGGAGGGCATTTTGCAGGGTGACAGGACGGTCACAGCTGTCTCCTAGAGGTGTGTGCAAGGAGGGGGTTCCCTCTGCTGTGGCATGGGGGGGACCCCCCAGATCCTCTTGTTCTCCCAGCTCCCACACCTCTGTGCCAGCCAAATGTCACCTGCCCCCTCCTCAGGACCCCTCTGTGCCCTTGCTGGGTGCAAAATCCTGGCCATGCCTGTTCATCCGTGGCTGAGAGGACACTAACAGGAGAGAGGACATGGGAGGATTTTTAGGGTTGCCACCAGCAACACCAGATCCAAGGTGGGGCAGCGCTGGGGCTGAACCCCCCTGAGGGTGATGTGGGGCCAAGATAGGCGCTGAGGGGGGGCAGAGCTTGTGTCTGGGCTGGGGGGTGGTGATCTTGTGGGGGTAGCTGAGCTCCCCTGGACTTTGGGACCTCCACCCTGCTTCAGCCTGTCTGTTCAGCATCTCCCACTGGAGACAGGGACTAGTGGGGTGGGGGGACTGAAGCAGTGGGTGCTTATCTGGGGTGGGGGGTGGCACAGCCCCTTTCCCTGCCAGCACCCGGGGGGGTGGGGTTCAACCGAGTTGCAAAAGGATCAAAACATTTTGTGCCTGGAAGACGAGGAGCGTGTGTGAGAGTGAGAATGGGCTTGTGTTGGGGGGGGGGGGTGGGGTGTGCAACCTTCCCCTGTCACCTCCCTTCTAGCCTGAATGCTTCTGCCATCATGATTAATTTATCAGGTACTTATGAATATGCAGATGAGCCTGGTTTCCAGGCTCCGCTTTCAGGAGAGAGGCTGTGTGATGGGCTTTCTGCTGCTGCCGCCTTCATAAGGAGAGAAATGTCATGTACCGGGGTGCAAAATAAATAAATAACTGCGCTGCCGGGAGCCTCGGGGTCCCCTCGGTGTCAGGGATTTTTTTATGAGTGTCCCCTTGGCACATGCACCCCTTCTCCCCCACCCTGTGCGGGTGATGCAGAGGCATCTTCGCCAATTCCAGCCTTTGGTACCTTGACTGAAGCCCCAGAAACTTCCACCTGAGCGGGGGCAAGGGTTTGGGTCCCCCCCTACCCCGGGGGAGGGGAGGTTTGGAGGGATGGGGGTACCTTGGGGGGGGATTGTGTTCTGCAGGAATGGAGGGGTTCTCCCTGTGATGGGCTCTTTAGCACTGGAAGCCCCAAGGTGTGGGAGATGGGGAGCAGCTTAAGAGGCTGATGAGTGGGTGCATGTGGCTGTTTGGCTAAAGCAAGCGCTGTGCCCCTCGGAGGGGGGGGGCTGTGAGGCAGGGGCTCTTTGGGTTTTGGGGTTCAGTGCTTGGTTGTGCCCACCTGTGGGCTTTTGCAGGAGTATCTGGTTTTTAGAACTTCCCCCAAAGACTGTGTTGCAGCAGCCAGGGTTATGCCTGCAGGACCTGCTGCTTCTGCTAATGCCGCTGTTGGGACCCCTGCTCCGTTCTGGGGGACAGGGGGGCAGGATGGGGCGGGGTGAGGTCTCTGGGCTGCCCAGGGGTCCCCATGGACTGCTGGTGGGGAGAGGGGCTTCTCCCTGGCTCCCTGGGTGAACCCCCCTCCCGTCAAAGCATCCAGTTCTTGGGTTTCACAGAGCACTTGGGTGCTCAGTTGTGTTGTGCCAGGGCAGGGGGTTTATAAGCTTTATATTTTCAATTTTAATTGATTTTCGGGGGCAATTCGGAGGAGCAGCAGGAAAGGATGCTCTGAGCACACCGCGGGGGATGGCCAGGGGGTGGCCCCGACTTCAAGGGGACAGAAGAAGGGACAGGGGAGGCATCCCTGCCCCTTCCTCTGCCCCCTCGTCGGAGGGAGACAGTCCCCCGCCCCAGCCCTGCCGGGGCGCTGCAGCCCCCGCAGCGGGCGCCAGGGGGCGCTGTGGGCGCGGAGCGGTGCGCGGGTGCGGAGGGAGCGCGGTTGGGGCGGGGGGAGGCGAGGAGCGCCCCGAGATTCGGGTCTTTTCAGGCTCTAACGCGCCCGCAGAACTCCCCCCCTC
>VXBW01000498.1:15759-37860 GCA_013400375.1 Thinocorus orbignyianus | reverse complement strand
CCTCTTGTCCTCTCACTGGTCACCACTGAAAAAAAGACTGGCCCTCTCCTCTTGACACCAACCCAGTAAGTATTTATAGGCATTGATCAGATCCTCCTCAGCCTCCTCTTCTCCAGACTAAAAAGACTCAAGTCCCTCAGGTTTTCATAATGAAAGAGATGTTCTAGGTTCCTAACCCCCTTTGTAGCCCTTTGCTGTATCGTCTCCAGCAGTTCTCTGTCCTTCTTGAACTAGGGACCCCAGAATGGGACATAGGACTCCAGATGGGGCCTCACAAAGGCAGGGTAGAGGGGAGGGATGACCACGCTCGGCCTGCTGGCCTCACTCAGCTTGATGTACCCCAGGATGCCATTGG
This sequence comes from Thinocorus orbignyianus, assembly GCA_013400375.1. NCBI lineage: Eukaryota > Metazoa > Chordata > Aves > Ciconiiformes > Thinocoridae > Thinocorus > Thinocorus orbignyianus. Next base: position 37,505 of record VXBW01000498.1, on the reverse strand, counting down.
CCTTCTTGGCCACAAAGGCACATGGCTGGCTCATGGTCATCCTGTTTTACAGTTCTGTGAAGCGCTCTCCTTGGTTCTCCAGGAATTGAAAACTCTACCATTTCACGATCAATGTGCCTTCTTGGGCACAGTCTCCAACTATCATATCACCCACAAGTACTTTTCTCTTTGTAAACAACAAGCCTACTGGGACACCTTCCCTAGTTGGCAGGAGGTTATCTTCCACATACTGCAGGTACCTCCCAGACTGCTTCTTCTTTGCTGTATTGTATTTCCAGCAGCCACCTGGTAGATTGTAGTCCCCCATGAGAATAAGGGTTAGCATTTGCCAGACTTCCCAGCTGCTTATAGAATATTTAATCTATCTCCATCCTAGATGGGTGGTCTATACCGTATTGGTCTTTTCTCTGATTCTTAGCCATAAATACTTGACCCTCTCATCCCCATTGTCAGGCTTTACAAAGTAAAAAGACTCTAACATACAGAGTTACTCCACCACCTCTTCTTCCTTGTCTATCCCTTCTGAAGAGTTTATAGTTATTGCAGTACTCTAGTTGTATGAGTCATTCCACCATGTTTCCATAATTGCAGTTGGATCAGAATTTCCCAGCTGCACAATGGTTTCCAACTCCTCCTGTTTGTTGCCCACACTGCATGTACTGGTATAGAGGCACTTCAGTTGGGCTATTGGTCCTGCCATCTTGTTCAAGGGAGAAGCCCTAATTCCTACATGATTGTTTCCGAGGGTTTTTGTTGGCTTCTGAGGCACTATATCTTTTCAGTTGTCCCCACCTCCACTAAGATGGCTAGAGTGCTGAGAACATTAGTACAGGGATATTTCAAATGTGTTCCACTGTATTCAGCACTTTGTGGAGCACACTGAAGAACCTCACTAACATACTGTCACCCGAACACTGGTGTGCGACTCCCACGCTTATCTCTGGTAAGCCTATTTTCATTCCTTTACCCCTTCAAATCTAGTTCAAAGCTCTTGCAATGACCCCTGCTAACTGCATAATTCCTTTTTCCCCTTTGAGATAGGAGTACCCCACCTGCTGCCAACAAGTTGGTGTCATGTAGTTCCACCCGTGATTAAAAACCCTTAAAATTCTGCTGGTGATACCAGTCACAGTGCCAGATATTTATATTCTGGGCCTTAAAACCTCCATTGATCTCTAGAATGGACTCTATCATAGACTATAACTTTCTGACAGAGTATTTGTTGTGGTTTTGGTAAATGCTTTGTTAAGTTTGGTTAAAGCTGACAAAACCACTTTTGTGTGCAGGTTATGTTTATATAGTGAAATAATAATTATAGCAGATTTAAAAAAACAAGCATATACTAATTTAAAGTGTAACTGACCACAGAAATGTTTTAGATAAACTGGGTAGGATGAAAAGGTATCTACCAACATACTTTTTCCAACTTCGATTTGAGAAGTATATGCACTTTACTGAAACAACCATTTCTCAGCTTTCCTTTATCTTTTAACTTGGAAGAAATAAGTGCTTGTCTGAGTAACCGCTGGCCTGAATGCAGCTATATGAGAGAGAAAGCAGACGTGTTAAATGACTATTCTCCAACTCCTGCGTTGGGAGAGACATCCAAGCATATAATGCCAAAGACTGGAAATAAGTAAGAAATTTAAAAAGTCTGTTCATTGCTTTCTGCCAGCAGCCAGACATGGTTGCTTTTATCAGAAATATGATTATGAGTATCACGGTTCTTGGATCTGGACAAGACAAAGCTTTTATCAGAAATATGATTATGAGTATCATGGCTCTTGGATATGGACAAGACCACTCATCTGCAAGGTTGTGAAGCCCATGATGCAATGCTGCTTCATGAGGTTTTTCATGTAATTGAGATGAGACATTTGAACTTCCTGGATCTGCATCCTATGTGTTACGTTAACACATTTGAGGTTTGAGGGAAACCTGTATGTTCTTACTTGCAAGGATCAAATGTAATGGGGAATCACTCTAGTTAAGCAAAGAACACTTAATTACATTTTTACAGATAATTCCAGGTAGGATTCTGATGATATTTTCCCTTTATAGTTCCATTGAAATTGAAAGAAAATGTTGATAATGACAGCATACAACTAGAAATCACAGGGCACCTACACCCCAGCCACTAAGTTACTCAAAGGAATCTGTTCAACCCTTCTTGCTAACACCATATGACAGATAAATCATCTATTTGGAAGGAGAATTAGGTCTTAAAAACTTTATCGGAAAGACATTACAAAGAAAGCATACCATTCTAAAGCTATCATTTGTTAGGAACAGGAACAAAACTAGCCTCTAATGAGTCCAGATTACGAAATAACTCTGATTACAGATCTTACAATGGTTGTTGCACAGAAATTGCAAAAGAAAGCATGTCATTTGAACTCTAATGTTTGTTAGGACTAGAAACCAAATGGGTTCTAAAATAACCAATTCAGGTTACTTGTACTGAAATAGGTATTGGGAAGGCATTTAATTTCTTAAAAAAGTTTTTTTCAAGATAAGATACATATACGATTAATTGAAAACACTCCTTATGACATTATTTTCCTTTGTATCTAATTCTATGTGAATTTACCATAAGTATTCAGTTTAGAAAAGAACATATTCTTTAGAAAAGAACATATTCCATACACGTACTAAAGCCATGTGAATATTGTCACCAGCCGAATGGAACCAGTGGTAAGTTCACTGTTCCAACCTTAATAATGGCTATTGTGTTTTAGAGAGTGTCAGAGTAAGGCAAATATTTTGTCCAGTGGAAATCAACAGAAGTAGTAACATAAGGAAGTATAAACAAGCCTTCTTGTTTTCTGGGATTAATACATATTAATTTCAGTCATGTTTGAGTAACCATCTGAGCGGTATATTATTATACTTGGCATATGTGGATGGATGTATGCTCTGTGTAAAGAGGAATGGCTCAAACGCATGAAGGTTTGCTATAGAGTGGCTGGTTGGGAGCTCAGAAGTCAGAACCGAAGGGAAGGACAACTCAATGGGTGTCCCTTACGCTCTACCCCATCAAGAAGTAGTACTGGATGAAACCTTCCATAAACAGCTGGAAGAAGCTTCAAGATTGCAGGCCTTACTCCTCATAGATCTGAACTGCCATAATATCTTCTGAAAGACACTTACATATACCATGTCCACTGCATACATATGTAACACATAAAATCATTGTTCCTGTTGGTTGCAAAATGACTGTATTCAGAGTTGCTTGCAGTGCAGTTATGTAAGTAATATTTTATCTGTTAACTTATAGCTAACTTGGGTGTAGTCATCCAGAGTAGTGACCTCAGTGTAGCTGCAGCCTATTAACACACGTATTACATTTTCAGCCATAGTCAAACGTAGCCTCTGCGTGTTCTGTTTTGTTTTTGTTGTTTACCACTGAGGACAAGAAGCCAAGCCCTAAAAGAAATTATTTGAAGTTGACTTTGCCCCTAAGATACAGGTGAGGATACTGCTATGGCACTAGTTTAAAAGGTATTCATATTGTGGTTCCTGAGGTGTCTGCAGAAGGCAGAAGGGTTTCTGAGGTAGATTTAATCTAATTCTGCTGGTTGCTTGCAGTAGCATCATCACAACACGTGCAGCCATGATAAGGACTGAGTTTTTTCAAACACCCACTACAAAGTTAGTGTTATCAAGATTGCACAGAATCAGCACATGAATGAGGGAGTTTATGCTTATGTTTCATTTGGTGAAGTATTTTTATTAAGTCTGATTAGGGTCAAAATGAAAATTAAGAAATTTGTCCTTCAACAGAAACATCCATCTTCATCCTCCTAATTCAGCATAAATTAAATAAATCTAAGTAATATGGGGAAAACAGAGTTAAAAGTAGGGGGTGGAAAGAAAGTGCTCTGTTCTTTAATCACAGATAAACTTCTATATAACAATTTTAGCCCACAAACAGAAATGTCATACAAACTCCAGCCACACGCTCTCAGATTTTTTTGTTCTACCCTAATCTCCTGATTTTTTTATGTTGTGGATGAGTACGAAGAGGAGAAAAGACAGCCTACACATTGTAGTCTCTGAGATCGTTATTGACTACATGTTAAGAAAAGATGAGCAGTAAAGATGAAGCAACAGGCTGAACAGCACAGACCTTCCAATAATCACCATCTCGCGTACCTCCTCGAGGGAACACCACCCCATCTGTTTTCCGGTAGCCGATGAGCACATTTGAGGGGAACAGAGGAAAACCCTGGACAGGTCTACAGCCAAAGCCGTACTTAATACAGTATTAACATGAACTGTCTGCAAGGCTCTGATTAAAACAACACTATCTTCAGAGTCCAAAGCAATAATCAAACCCAGAAAGCTATTAGGTAGTTGGCTCATGATAATCTCCCTCTGTAAATATTTATCCTGCTGGAAGAGTGATTTTCAGGGAAATCCCTTGAGACTGCAGTTCCATTCTGAGAAAGCCTTTTTCCCCCATTGCTGAATCCTGGTAGAGAATAAAATATTTACCTAGAATCAAAGAAGATTTTAATGTAGGAGTTAGGATAAAAGCTATCTGGAGAGGAAAAATCAATGGTGAGTGAGGACAGTAGTACGGTTATCTTCCCTTCTTCGATGGTGTTACTTACAGCAACAACTTTGGCTTGGTCTCTCTGGAGCTAATATGCATCATAACTAAGGGTAAGTATAAAGGAATAACATTATTTTTAAAAATTAAATCTCAATAAGTGAAGTTCCAAATGCATTACATCTGGCAGAGATTACAATAGGCAAAGGGAACTGTTTCTGCAAATCTATTAGCAGCTAGTGAATAAGGGAAGCAAGGGCATACCTAGCACTTAAGAAGGGAATGTAAACAATGGCAACACTTCATTATTCGTAAAAATACACCAAGCTAGAACAGATGTCAAGAAGTGATCTTTTAAATGCTTTCTGAAAGGACAATCAACTACATCTACACTACTTCTGACAGAGGGCCTGTCAGCATGTGCTTGATTACGTTAAGCTATGAAAATAACATGACTGTTCAAGACAAGCTTCTGTAGCGCTACTATTCAAACAATGTTTCCTGATGTTTGCACTATGCCACCCACAGCATAGCTTAAGGCCATTAATCATTATCTTCCCTACCTGGGAGAAAGAGAACACACCACTTCTTTGCTCTTCGCGAAGTTTTCTGTACACTTGAGGGATGTTATTTCCCCACAGGGTTCTTGTATTTGGACCGAGCAAAGAAAATTTGCTCAAACTACTTTTAAAGGTCAGTTAGACTTCTGCTAATTTGTGGTCAACATTTTTATTCAATAGAAACTAGACTCAGCTTTGCCACTGAGAGGTTATCGGTTTCATTTGCCTTTGAAAATGACATTTAAGTTTGCACATCACATTAAGCTGTTTATTTTTTCTCTTTCCTGCAGTCTTGCATTGGTGAATCATGCTCAGTTTTAATAGCATTTTTTGCTTCATTCTTAAAAATAAAATGTTCAACTGTGACTAGATGTTTAATTTAATTGAAATGAAGTGAAGTTAATACCAGAGGCCAAAATACAGGAGGTAATTTCCAGCGTTCTTTAAAAATGAGTATTATGTTTATAATTTTCCTTCCCTTCTATGTTAGAGAAGAGGTGCTTCAATGCCATATTAAAAAATAAACAAATTTTGGGGACTTCACAAATTTCATAAACATTCTTCTGTTTGATTTATGATTGATCCACATTTCCCCCTTCTGAATATTTTTTCTCTTATTGTCGAAATGGGTGTTTGATTTGACATTTTTATCATAAAACTCAAAATAATCCCACCATTAAAATGAAAGTGTACAGTTTTGTCATTGAAGGAAAATGCCTCCAGAAAATGGAAAAATGACAAATGTATAAATGTCCTTGATAACCTGAGCTGACAGACAACTTTTAATATAACAAAACCCAAGTGGTAAGGCATGTGGAAAGCAGAACGATCATGAGGAGTTATGTATGAAGATAACGGTCTGTGTCGCTGACATTCCTCTTGTGAGTTAAGATTATTCACATCCGCCTTTTACTGGTGGAAGACCTGTTAAGTCTCCTGTCACAAAGACTCTATTCTTGGCCCTTTTGCCCTCTGTCTTTTTTAAGATCAGGCAGTCACAGCTGGACTTGGTATTTATGATGCGGCTCATGAATCTGTACAATTGCAGAATTGTATTTTTATTTTGTTTTCAGTTCCTTTCCAAGAAAAAAAATCATTACTGCAGTAACAATATTGAGGCCAACAGCACCAAAAAGCTTGAAATTAAAACCAAGTGACCTATTGAAAGATATTATCTTTATCTAGAAAGCTTCACTTCTTAATGGGTTCCAGTATTTTATTTACCTTTTTGAATGCTCCTGCATATCAAACTAATGAGTTTCACATCTATAATCTGAACAACTATACCTAACCTAGAAAACACAGCTAGGGCAGTTTCTTCACATATACATTGTGCTTCATTTATCACTATTGAACGGCACAGGCTATTTTAACACTCTTTCACTCCATACTGTGCAAACCTTAGTCAAGCATAAGACTACTTGCCAAAAGTTGCTCTGAAAAATGTCAATTACTGTTATACCATTTGCAAGAGTTGTTATCTCACCATTCATCCTTTTCTTCTAGGTCAGATATGAGAGGGTCAACTTGAGAGACCTTACTGAAAACGTCCTTTCATCATGAAACCTCACAGTTTATTCCTGGCGTTTATTTATCTACATTTATCTGGTTGCTAGTCAGTCTTACTCTCCAATAAAAACTTATTTTCTTTAACAGACTTTCACAGGACACCTTGTCAAAAGCTTTTTCTAAATGTAACTATGCAGCACGAGCTAACTCACTTAACTTAACGTTTGCCTCAGAGTAAACTAGTACACTGGTGAAGCATGATTCCTCCTACAAAAGCCAGGCTCTTTGGTCCCAAGTATAAGATTTATCTCAGCTATCTGCAGATTCTCTTCTTTATTGCAGTAGTTGCAAATTTGTCTGGCACTGCAATTAGATTTAGTGGTATTTAGATTTCTAGTCTGCTCCTGGAGCGCCGTTTGAGGATCTGATGTCCTGCTTGCCACCTGCCAGGACCTCTGTGCCAGGGCTTATTTGAGTAGAAGTTGCATGCTGCTGCTGCTATGTCAGCTATTTCACATCTTGGTCCTTTCAGACTCTTGGGTAAGTACCAGCTGGACCTGACAGTTTATTGCTGTTCAGTTTTTCATTCAAAGCAGTTTTTCAGGAAACTGAAATTTTGTTTTGGTCCAACACTTTAGATGTTTCCTCTGCCAAAAATGCTTCTGCTATATGAATTTGCACTAGACAACATGAAAATTCCTAGCTGCTATGGGATTTTTCACTAAAGCATTCCATTATATCTTTCTTTTCTGTTAACTGCGAAGCTTCTTTGGCATGCTTTGTATTTTCCAGAACAAATTACAACATGCTAGTTATTTTGTTTTTATATCTTTAGGTATTTGTTCTGTTCTTTTCTGCCTTATAGTGGTTTTTTTTTTGTGTGTCTAATTTTAGTGGTTTTAGAGTTTAGTGGTGACTATTCCTCTCTATTTACGTTTAATTCCTAGGTTAAAAAATGTCTTGTGTTACAACTGATAACCATCCTTCAACTGTTGAACTCAGTTGCTTTTGTGTGTGCATGCGTTTTCTTTACAGTCCTTCTTGATCTGCTGTACATATTTACTTAGTTTAGTAAATAACACATAACCATGATGCTTGTAAACGTTTTCCATTTTGACCTATTATTTTCAATTTCCCTCTAATAAGCTTCATTAAGTTTATATTGATCAATGCCCTCACACCCAACTCATTTAAATAAAATGTCAATTCAGCAGATTTTTCCCTTTCTGCTGTAAGAATATAATGATGCTTGTGAGCATCTTGTGGTAAGTTCTATGGCAGTTTAAGGCTTATATATTGAGTTGGGTTGCTTGGATTTCCATTGTAGCTAATCCAACTTTCTCTTCTTGTGAGTTCTCTGACAAGCTGATTTAAGAGCTAACAATTTATAGTGTCCAGAATTTCAATGTCTGTGTCATAATCCAGTGTGGTATTTCCACTGTTCATACAGAGGTAAAGGAACAATAGAAGTATCCCATTGCTAGGGTGTTTTCTCAATAGCATGAAACTCCATGATAAGTAAATCATTCGGTAAGTGGCTTATAATAACTTACTCAGATGTTCTCTTTTATCAGCGACCTGATCTGTTAGTTCTGTTCTGGGTGAATCACAGTGTACAGTTTTATAAGAGAAATGGACAAAACTGGGATCTCAGAAACTCTAAGGAGTGACGTCACCATGAATCCATAAAGGTAGGTCTCAAACAGCCCAGAGCTGGTAGACTGTGCCATAGTCTTGGAGTGACTGCTTTCCGTCATGTTTAGATAGAAAACAGAGAGATGTATGTCAGATTGATAGCAAGGAATCCTAGTGGATCGCAATCCCATGCCTGAGCAGGAAGTGAATAGCACTAGGACAGCAGTACTACCCACCTGACAGAGATGGAGAGAGTAACTACAGCGTGTTAAGAAAAAGCAGAAAGACTGCTGATGAAAATAGATGAAAAAAACATGTCTGAAGTAGAGAAAGGCAAACAAACAAATTTTTGTGCTGGTTAAACCATGTGAAAGCATGAAACACTATTCTTGAGCTGCAATTAATACTCTGCTTAAATCTCCAAATTTATTGACAGTTTACAATTTTTAAAAAGAATTTGATTATTTCATTATTTTGTGGCTACTGATGTTAAAACTAAATAAGAAGGAAATGAGCACCTTTGAAAATTCTTATTTCATGAAAAGAACCACACTACGTTGGACTTCACTGCTTATAGCCAGGCATCTATAATTACGTTGCTGCTTACACTGGTGTTTGATGTAGAGAGCCCCAGTTATTGAAGGTAAAAGCCAGAAAGCCAAACCTGTGCAAACCTGCATGGCCCCATGCAGACTTCTAGCAGACTTCTAGGAACAGTACCACCAAGGCCATTATTGAGAGTCTTGCTAGGATAAGCACAATACCAAATTAAAGAAACTCTGGTGGTTTTTTTTTTTTTTGTGGTTTTGTTTGGTTGTTTTTTGTTTGTTTGTTTTTGTTTGTTTTTTTTTTGTCCATACAGCCAAAAATACTTAGAGTGTCCTTATACTCTTCAAGCCTTTAGTAGCTTACCTTCATCTATGTGAACTGTTCATTCATTTCATCACTCAATGCTCAGGTCTCTGGTCTGCTTAGTTGTTGGCTTCTTTTGTTAAAAGCTGAACAACTGAGAGTCATTCATTAAAAATCTGACACCAAGTATGTATAGATAGTAATCTGTGGTCTGTGAAAGAAGGAATAGACACAGTGTTAACATTTCCTACCACACCTTTATGTGAACGTGTTTGCTGGCCAGCGAAGGTTGTCTTTGCTTATGGAACCATACATTATTCTCACTGAGGACCTAGTGCTATTTGTAGTCTACTTCAAAGTGACGGTTATAGTGGGAACCACTTTTCAAATGGAAAAACTCAGTTTAGCAGTAATAGCAGTTGTGGGCATAAATCTACAGCTGGATGTTGAAGCCTGTTTGATGACAATATTAACAAATTTAAAGTGTTCATTCTCTTGCTTTTTAGGATTTTATTCCGAACATCCTACTTGAAGTTGTATACTCCTGACAATTTGCTAATAGTTCCTAGACAATTGATTTTAAAGTTGGCTTGATTCATAAAACGCAATCAATGTAACTGCTTGGGAACCAGGAAAACAAGGGTCCAAATTTCAAGAAAGGAGAAAACTAGATAATCCAGTTTCCAAGTCAACCATTAGCATCATGGTTACACATTACATGGTTTCTCTAGGAACTCAAGTGTAAAATTACACAAAACATAAGGATAGATAATGCTGACTTCATATCACAAGGAGTAACAGGAAAAGAAAAGTTATTGTAATGTATGTCATGCAGTCTGGAAAAGAGAAAGTAAGGTAGACACCACTTCCTTTCTGGAAATGTGCATCTGGAAGCAACATATCTGATTTATGAGCTTTCCTGCTGTGTGAAAACCTGAACAATACTTCATTTGTTTGAACTTAAAAGAACTAATCAGAACTATAAACATAAAATTAAAGTTTAATTAATAATTTTAACTACTAATTTCACAACACAGTTACTGAAAGTGGTCACTTAATGAAATACAAAGGCTAACATAGGTGTTTGCTTTCTGTTCTGTACCTAGCAGGGCAGGGCTGCTTGATCGATATCATAAGACAGAAAGTCAGCTCCATGGAAATTCTACAGAAAATCTGTTAAAATAGGTGGGAACAAGCTGGAAAATTTTTTGCTTCAGGTAGAAAAAAAACAGAGTAATTAGGAGATTTAATGGATGCCATAAAGTTATTTTAAAAAAGAATAAAACCCAACCAAACCCAAACCAGATCCACTGAAAAAAAACACACAACCATCTAAAGAAATTTCTTCCAAGAGTGTTTACAGTGAACTAATTAAGAAATAATTTTGGAGGAAGGTATGTGAAAAATTATATATTGACCACTTCGTGGATAAGGAAATGGCTAGTTGGCCACACTCAAAGGGTTGTGGTCAATGTCCAAGTGTTGGCCAGTGATGAGTGGTGTCCCTCAAGGGTCAGTACTGGGACCAGTACTATTTAAAATCTTTGTTGGTAACATGGACAATGGGATAGAGTGCACCCTCAGCAAGTTTGCCGATGACACCAAGCTCAGTGGCGCGGTTGACACGCTGGAGGGAAGGGATGACATCCAGAGGGACCTGGACAGGCTTGAGAGGTGGGCTAATGCAAATGGCATGAAGTTCAACCAAGCCAAGTGCAGAGTCCTGCAACTGGGATGTGGCAATCCCAGGCACAAAAACATTCTGGACAGAGAATGGCTGAAGACCAGCCCTAAGGAGAAGGACTTGGAAGTGCTCATGGGTGAGAAGCTCAACATAAGCTGGCAGCACATGCTGGCAGCCCGGTAAGCCAACCATATCCTGGGTTGCATCAAAAGAAGTGTGAGCAGCAGGTCACAGGAGGTGATTCTCCCCCTCTACTCTGCGCTTGTGAGATCCCACCTGGAGTANTGATCTTTAAGGTTCTTTCCAACTCTAACCATTCTATGAAGCTGTGATTCTACGAACTGGGATCTGTTACATGTTCTGTGATCCATCTCACCATGCCAATGAACAGCTGGGAGGGTACAAGGAAAAGGGAATGAGTGTCTTCAGGATAGCTTAAGAATTGTTCACAAAACATAGAATGTAGGTAAGTAGAACATAAGAGAAAGTAATGGTAATGAGTGATTTCTCTATTCTAAGTTGACTTTTAATCAATTTTGAAAAGTATTTCAAATTAATTTGAATTTGATTCCTGTTATGCTAATGTCATAGTTTGAAACAGGAGCATTACAAGGTTCTAAGTATGAAAACATTAAGAGGCAAAAATTCTGATACTTTACAGTAAGAAACTGAATAATGTTTTGCAATGGCATGGCATCTTCCTCCAAGGAGTTCGTATTACTGTATTTTTGACAACTGGAACTCATATCAGTGCTATGCAGGGTGCCAAACACACAGATGTTCTCCAACACATCGTCTCCGTTCTGATATGTCTTAGTATCAGCTCTGGGAGCATGCTTGTCATGGATGGGGTGATTAACTTCACTTGGAAGAGAGAAGTAGTGAAATATTTATTAGGGTGAAACAGCGATTTAACAAAATTAATAGTAGATGTGACAGTGTTTGATGAGATTTGATGGCGAGGTATACTTGATTGTTTACAGCATGGAGGACAGGGTCAGACGAACTGGTAGGAAGACTCTCCCATTGAGTCACAAGGTTCAGAAAGGACCTCCTTGCTTTCTAAATTCTTTCTCAGAGAGGCATCTGGGTGTGGCTGGATACTATCCTAGTCCCAGAGTGGGTCAACTGTTTGTGTCTATGTGTAATCAATCTCTTATAACACTTAGCTAAGCTTTCGAATTTAGCATGCTGTTAGTCACTTACTCAGAATCTATTATTGCAAGGAATCTCTCAGCAGCAAGGAGTAAAACCTTAAGTGAGTGCCCCACTCAACGGGAGATCCTGTCATGCAACCCACTGCCATACCGGAGAGCTCAAAGGGCTCTTGGGCTGTCCACTATTTATAGGCAAAGATAGTCGACCTACAGTCATATTCTCATGGGAAAAAAATATCTAGGTCCCCACTCCAGATAGACAGTGTTTCAGCTGTGCTGCCAGCTGTCCCCTAAAGTCCAGATGCAACTCAGCACAACTAAGAGCTAGAGAAACATTGGTTTGAATTGCACCAAATGCATCCACAATCAATTATGGTGATCCCTCCACAAGAAGTAGTTCCTCTTATTAACTCTTTTCCCCTGAGGCAATACATCAGATAAGAACCACCGGTTAGTTCCCAGTGCTAAAAGAGAAGATTGCAATGGCTCTTCCAATTTGTTTCAGTCATTTGTTGTTATGTCCAGTTTATTTGCAAGTATTTCAGCTTCTATACTATTTAAGGCTCCTAATCCTATCTTTATGATACTGGTCATATCTTGTTCATCTTGGAGATGTGAGTATTTCTCATGTAACTAATGCTAACCATCTTGCTGAGAATGTTCTCAAGAATGATAATCAGGCTGGTTTGATGGTAAAGATGTGAATTTGCATCAGTAATCCTACTCATTTAAGAGACCATGATGGATAAAATAATATTTGTTCTTGGTCTGTATTTTTGATCACATATGGTCCAGTTTTGGAAATTTGTGGGGACAGTTTTCTCGTCCTTTACAGTTGGTCTGGATGTTGTCATATGAAGTTCAGTAATGTCAATTGTGAATTTAAATGATAGTCCCACACCATGGAGAACCCAAAGACTACAAAACCAGGTTGTACTAAGGTAAAATTGTACCTACTGTCCAATTTTTCAGAGGTACAACACTTCGTACTGTTGATTACTGGGTTTGACACAGTGCTGTACACTGAAATCTGAGATACTTTCTCATGGGTAGACCCACTGATCATCCAACACCGTATTTGAATTAATTTCTATGCATCTCTCTGAAGTCAGAGAACTGTCAGCTCTGTCTGTATCCCAGCTCCATTCATTTTCGAAGTGTACTTTTCTTCCACACATGACCACAGTAGAAAAATTTAAATCTACCTTCCTAGAGTGTACTCCCATACTCCCATGTACTTAACATGAGCTTAAGACCATGGCCGTTCTCGAGTTATTTGACCACAAGTTAGGAGCAGCATCGTTGTGTTTTGGATTATTAACATGAACACAGTATTTCCATTTGACATCCCGTAGTGCTGTAAGAGAAAACGGAGACTTGTTTCAGTGGGAAGAGTCTGAACAGGTTACCCACTAAAAAGAAGAAAAAATCCATTGTGCACTAATTCTGTGTTTTGCACCACTGCTATTGGTAGCTTCCCAGGCATGTGGGCCATGAGGTTTAGCTAAAATCATAGGGACAGTACTTAAGGCTGGTAAATTGACTGTCACAGGCTGTCCTGGCTGTAATGTCAGATACTCTCTTTCCTCAGTGGATGGGGCACTGAGCTCAGTTTCTACACAGAGTGCTCAGCTCACAGGGCTTCCAGTGGGCCTGTGTCAATTATTTAGTTGATGANTCCAGTTTTGGAAATTTGTGGGGACAGTTTTCTCGTCCTTTACAGTTGGTCTGGATGTTGTCATATGAAGTTCAGTAATGTCAATTGTGAATTTAAATGATAGTCCCACACCATGGAGAACCCAAAGACTACAAAACCAGGTTGTACTAAGGTAAAATTGTACCTACTGTCCAATTTTTCAGAGGTACAACACTTCGTACTGTTGATTACTGGGTTTGACACAGTGCTGTACACTGAAATCTGAGATACTTTCTCATGGGTAGACCCACTGATCATCCAACACCGTATTTGAATTAATTTCTATGCATCTCTCTGAAGTCAGAGAACTGTCAGCTCTGTCTGTATCCCAGCTCCATTCATTTTCGAAGTGTACTTTTCTTCCACACATGACCACAGTAGAAAAATTTAAATCTACCTTCCTAGAGTGTACTCCCATACTCCCATGTACTTAACATGAGCTTAAGACCATGGCCGTTCTCGAGTTATTTGACCACAAGTTAGGAGCAGCATCGTTGTGTTTTGGATTATTAACATGNATCACAATGCTATAGCCAGTTCTCTGAAGAGAGCAGAGAGCTTGTGCTTCTCTCGTGACTCTGGGAAACAAGTGCATTGTGGGAAGTGAAGAAGAGAAAAAGAAATTATTTTTTGACTCTGATACTTGCCTTTCTCAGCTGTTGGTACAACTTCCGATAAGATTTGTGGGTTCATGCAATTTTTCATGTGTTCTGCTAAACATTTAATGATGCACTTCTATGAATAATAGAAAAATACCTTAAAATTTTACAAGTAAGTAAGTAAGAAATATATTAACTTTGTTTGGTGTCAGCACAGAGCAGATTAGGTGCCAAGAACAGTATAGAAGTGTAACCATGCCTGAAAGTCTTCTGTCTCTGGGTAAGAGAACTCTTTTTCAAAAATGTGGACTAGTCAATATGAATCAACAGAAAAAGAAAAAAAAGTGCTGCCACTCCCTCAAATCTAGAACCCATAAGAAGTATCATGGTGATATGATTCTGTAGCATCCCTTTCTGACAAATGACAGCTGGTCTGATAAGAAAAAGACAAAAGGGTCTTACAGACTCCTGAATAGTACTTTGAGGCCCGCTTCAGGTCTTAATCTTTAATAAAATATATAAAGCTTAATTGCCTACTTTTAATCAGTTATGCTTGAAGATTGCCAGGTGCAAATGTGACTGTTTTTTGTAGAATCACAGACTGGCTTGGGTTGGAAGAGACTTAACAGTTATTTGGTCCACCCCCCCTGCAATAAGCAGAGACATCTTCAACTAGATAGATTGCTCAGAACCCTGTCCAACCTCACCTTACCATTTACAGGGATGGGGCATCTACCACCAAGAGAGACAGTAGAATTCCCTTTCAATGAGTCATCTTTTCACAGTGAATGAGGGCAAATTCAGAATTTGAACCGTCCTCCTTACTGAAAGCAGTGGCAGCTCTATACGGGTTTCACGAGGCTGTGGCAGTGATTAGGTCCTTTCAAAAATACGCACATGCTTCTTCAGCCCAGTGGTCAGAAGCTGTGTGGCTTTGGTGAGATGAACAACTGTTCTATTTTCTTTCTCAGCATCGTATTCAGAGATTACCTTTATACATGTCCTTATATATATTTACATATATAGAGAAGGATGCACGTATGCACGTACTTACATCACATGTATACAGAGCTCTCAGATCATTTTAAAGCTCTTGTTTCACTGACTACATTATTATAATTGGCTGTGCCAATATATGAAATTGTGAGATTTCGTATGTACTCAAGGAGAGGGAGCACTGTGAGAGACTGAGGTTTTTTGATAGTAGGAGAAGCTAATAAAGATTCTCTTAGGTCACAAAGATGGCATGAGTTTAGACTTGTGGCCTATAACCTCTTATTCTGCAGCACTCAGAGGAAAAAAATCAGATGTTGAAAATAGAGAGAATATGAGGCACAGAGGAGACTGATTTTTGAGACCTGTGTGTTTCTTGGAGGGTCTGAGGTTGCTTGAAAGAGCAGACCTTTCCTTTTCCAGCAAAGGAAAGTATCTCTAAAAGACTTTCTGTCTTTTGGTGTGAAAGGATGGGGACATGAATAGATGGGTGCTATTGCACAAGTGCAAGAGACACCAGAGAGGCCCTACAGCTTTGTGTTATGCCACTTATGGGAAATGCCACTATGTTGCCCATCTCTGATCCCCATCAGGGCGCCTGGCAAATAATAGAGGGAGTAAGAACCCACAGAGCTGCTTTCCCATCATTGCTGCAGGTACAGTTAGAGAGGTGAAGAGTGGGAGAGGAGAAAATCTGGGGTGATTAACATAAAATCTACAGGCTGAGGAGGTAGTGAGAGATCTAGGGGCAGCAGAGACAAATTGCATATGCCTGGGAAGGGAGCCATGACATAGTGAGATGGCCTTGCTGGCAGTAAGCAATTGCCAGCTGACGGCCTGGAGGGCAAATAATTACCTTTGAATTTGGAGTCTTTGAAAAAACTGGAAGTTCCCCAACAGCAGACTACCTGTAGTTTTATGCAATTTGTTCTGTACTGTGTTTTCCAGCAGAAGCTCCTGACTGATGGCCATCATCTTGGTCTTGTTGTTTGGAAGTGCTGCTTAAGACTAAGCTATCACAAGTGATGTGTACACATATTGAGCGCATAGTGGGGGGATCCAGGAATCAGGAAGGATTTAGTCTTTATTTTAGGTCTCACGGTTTTTGCTGATTAGTAATACAGGGTAAAACTACGAAAAAGTAAATATTTGCCTTGAGCCAGACAGAGAAGTTCCAACTCAAGTAAAATTCCAGGTCAAAGAAATACAGCCAGAGAGCCAGCATGTTCTGAGCTTTATTCAGAAAAAAACAGACACAAGTTTTCTCAAAGTTTGTCTGAATACAAGAAAACATTATAATGTTGAAAAAGCCTCTGTCATTTGTCCTAGTGATGAGTCAGTATTTCACTGTAATGTCTAATTGTGAAAACATAGCTGTGTGATGCATGTTTCTTTCTCCTCGACTGTGAGTCAGTCGAGAGAGAGAGACAGACCACACAGTCACATCAGCAGACAAAAATTTAACAAACACAAGAAGCAAACACATCTGCAACTCTCTGAAATGAAAATGCCAGCAAATGTCATCAATGTGCACTGAAGTCATAGCAGGAGACTCCCAGACATGGAGGGTTAAAGGCCGCTGCCGTCTCCATGATTACACAGACAATATAGTCCTGTAACATCAACCTTATATCTACAGTGACATATTCTGGCTTTTATATCATAAGCAAAGATTTCATTTATTTGATTTATTTGATTTGTGACCTGGTGGGTTAGAACACTTAAGGTTTCTTTGTTATATGGCAATGCTATTCCCCCCCCGGCCCTAGACCAGGCCTCCTCCTTTCTTGATTTTTTTTTCTTAGAATATTGATATGCAAAGAAGATTTGATGATTTTTCCTCTCTTGAATGAGTTGCTATAACAAATTATATCTAGCATTAACCCTGTAACCGTCTGTGAGAAGCAATTATGGAAGTCTATAAAAAAAAATCAATATGTACATTGCACAAGAAATGAGGATTAGAAGATTAATGTGAGAATTTTCTGGAGGCAGCTGTAGTTGTTGTCTGGGATATATAAAGAAAACTTCATCTAACTAAATCTGTCAACAAGAAAATAAAGCATAAACATGTAAGCATTTGCATAAACATTTCTGTAATGGAAAATAACTTAGTTGATAGAAAGTTGATAGTCATTAGGTGAATGCTAAGACTAAGGCATGACAGCTCCACTAATAAGTATCAATGACCATTAGGGATATATATAAAAACATAGGCATCTAAAAATACATATCTAAAAATATGTGAATGTGAGCAATGAAACATAAGGTTTTGCAGACCTTTCTAGACCATCAGGTTATACTCACAGTTAGACTGTGTCTTATACAGGACACTTATGTAGGACACTGAGCACAGCCTAACGAAAGCACAGTCTTTGGTGGAGCAATTTCCGTGAATAACCAGCAGCTCATGCAGGACTTCTGGTAGACTGGCTCCAATACCACCAGAAATTATAACCAGTTCTGGTACCTCCGTATGACACCTCACCTCATGGATTAGGCTGAAGGTTAGTTCATAGCAGTGTCGGTAAGAAAGAGTTTGCATACTTTAAAACTGGTACAAATGGGAGGCCCTACAGGAAGGTCGCACCCTGAGAGAACCACATAGCTGTAGACTCATGTGTCAGTTAAAACTTTGCTGATGTCTCCAGCTGTGAGAAAAAAAAGCATTGAGGAGAGCGTCAGTAGATAGTCTGAGTGGGTTTTTAGCCATGGTAATTTAAGGTGATGGCTGGTTATCTACAGCAAGCCATCAGAGAAACAAGACTGCAGTTTAGCTGGGATCAAAAAGCACTGGAAGCAAAGTCAACCTGTTGGTGCACAGATGGGAGGTGCGTTTGTCCTAACAGGTAAGACACAGTTCAAAGAGAGAAGACAAGAGAACATTAGATGAACTTCTGCATGGAGGAAGGGTATCATCTTCCAAGGAAAACTGCATGTCACTATGGGCAAGTTAAAATTCTTGGTTGATAATACACAGCATTAAGCAAGTGTCTTTGTGTATCAGTGGTGTTTCTATGTAGACACTACCTGGAAATGATAACAGGAGTGAGAGCAGTGGTTTGTCTTGTTTACAGCAAAAAAGGGCCCTTGCAAATTCCTACTACGTGTCATTTCTGCATAGCTTATTTTGAATGTCCTGACTCATATTTGGCTAGTATATGGTATCCCTAGCGTTCAAGAAACTTGTCTTTGTTCTGTGATGGTGCTTCTCAGGGGAATATTTTTCTCAATGATCTAGTTAATCTGATTTAATGACATTTTATTGCAGATTAAATATCTTGGATGCAGTTCTTACTGACAGTTTTAACCCATAAGGATGATGACTGTTAACTGCCAGTTTTTTTCTCTTGGATTCCTCTATCTTGACTTCTCCTCAGCTTAACTACTGTTCATGTGTTTTAGATGTTCACAGGGAGTTAGACTTTTCCAGTAGTGCCCACTGCCAGGATAAGAGGCAATAGGCAAAATTTAAAACATACAATATTCCATCTGAACACACAAAGCCCACTTTTTTGACCACCCACTATGAGGGTGGTCAAACACTAGCACAGGTTTCCTAGAGAGACTGTGGAGTCTGCATTCATAGAGTTATTCAAAATCCTACTGGACATGGCCACTGGCAGCCTGCTCTAGGTGATCCTGCTTGAGTAGAGGATCGGAATATATGGACTCAAACTACTTGATCTCAAACCTCCTTTGAGCCTAAGCCATCCTGCTAGTCTGTGAGATTTCATTTGAAACCTTGCTACAACACTGTAACGTACTGAGTTTTGAGCTTACCCCCACTTCTTTAGTATCTTGGGAAGACTGAGAAACTTATAGAGACATGTGTTGATATAACACATGGGAAAGCTTGGGAAAGCCATGTCTTATGACTTATTTTTTGGGTAATATCCATTGAGTTGTTTTCCTCCACATATGGAAGATTTGGAAGAGACACTTGCAGATAGCTTGGGTCCCACTGGTATCTAAGTTGCTTGGTCGACATTAGATGTGCAGTAATCTTTCCTCCTAGGGGCTAGATCTCTTGCGACATTAGTAGGTGGCAATATACTGTACTGATAAAGTTGTCGTTTCACTCTGTTCAATTCTAGGTCTAGTCCTCTTCTTTCAGTAGATTTCAGAAGATTCATGTTATTATCTTCAGAGGTTTTCCTTCTGGAGCAACTCAAGTGTTGATTTCACTTGTGCATACTTCCCTCTAGAATAAGATGCAAACTTGACCCCTCACTTTTAGTTAATGTCTCCTAAATTTTAATTACTATGAATTTATTAACTCTGAGAGCTTTTGTGTTTGTTCTTTTCAGTGGAAGGCATATCCTCTTATTGATTAGGAATGTGAAAATAGATGTATTTCCTCCTCTACTCTTGTTTCTTTCCCTAAAATTTTTAGCTTCTGCATTTACCACCCTGCAGAAGCTGACTTATTGCTGGGCATCTTTCAGTGCATGATTGTTCACAGAGAGTGCATATTTCAGGCTTTCTTCCTACCTTTAAATTTTCTTTCTCTCTAGTACTTTTTGAAAGTCAAGTTCTTGCCATTTCTATGTGTTACTCTAAACATAACCATTTGGTTCTGTATCCTCTACCTGGAAGTTGTGCACTTGTCAGGTAGCCCTGGCTGAAAGATCATGCCCACCTCACAAAATTTAGATAGTAGAAAAGACTGGGAACAACGGAGACCTTCGTAGAAAGTACTGAACTGCTCAAGTAAGTCTGACCAATGTTTGGAAGTGCAGAGATTAGGACATTACTTTGCCATGCTGTGAGTGTTGAGGCAGGAAGATGACAAAGAGAAAGGTGGAACTTCTTAGACAGAGAAGATGCTGCCATCACAGACCAGGGATTGCTGAGTAAACAAAATACCTACTCTGCTGTCCTGCCACCTTCTGGGAAAGTTTATCTTGCGTATATTGTCTATAAAAATTGCCAGGCCATGCAGAGGAGACCATGGGTTACATTACTGATTTTCTCTTCTAGTTCAAATTACCCTGCAAGGTCTGCAGAACTAGGCTAAACGTTTTAGGGTCACACTTTGGTTCTGCAGGAATTTTTATACCTTGTAGTACTTAGTATTTTATTAGACACTACCATATGGCCACATCAGCTTTCCTAAATAATATCTCAGATAATTTAAGTAAGTCTCCAGAGAGCATTGTACATAAACTGGCACACTACCATGACACCATTCCGACTTTAAAGCTACCAAGTCTGAATTCAGCCCTTTTGAGACATCAGACTGAGGTGCTTGAGCACAGTGCCCTGTCCCCACAAAATCCCTCCAGACAAGCAGAATGAAACATTTCAGGTGTGACTGCTACGTCTGGTGAGCCCTTATCCCAGAATGTTCTATGACTTGGCCAGATAAGTGTGTGAGTTGATTGCTAAATGTTCTTGTATCTATTTTCTGCAGTATGGTTTCATACATTTTTTTTTTTTTTTAAATATTCAGTGAAACTTGAATTGGAAATTTCTCTGATTTACCTTGGACTCTTTAGCCCTTTGCAAACTGACTGTTAATCATCTGGAAAGTCCTGAATACACAATTAAGATTATGGCATGCAGGACTATTTTAAGAAAGAATTTGTGGAGCTATTCTTATGTATGAGAGTGCTTGACACCTGCTGTGTCCCTTTCTTCAGAAGATGAAGAATAAACAAGAGACATGGGGTGAAGGGAATCAGAGCCCTGAGCTTGCAGAACTTTCAGTGATTTCTTTCACTGATATTATTCATGGGCACAGGCACACTTTGCTTCACAGCCCTGGCTGGTCACATGGACAGGGAGTCTTCATGAAGCTGGACTACATTACCAACAAAAATCTTTCAACTCTGAAATCATGGCTCAGGCCTAAACACAACATATTGAAATGCTTCTAGAAACGTCAGGAAATGGTCCTGTGGCTGAGTACCCGTGAGATCTGACGACAAACTTCTGCTGATGCCTTCTATTTCTGTGTCTCCACGTTTTCTAAATGCTATCCATGTGTTTGTTTTTCTTTCTGTGCATGAGTTTAGTTGTGGGGGTTTTATGTGTGTTTTTGTAGGGGGAGTTGTGTTGGTGTGGGTTTTTTTGTGCTTTTTTATTTTTCTTAATTAAGTAATGACAAAAGGATAGTATCATTTTGCATTAATTCAATTTACTGTTCCATTTACCTTAAGATACAATTTTTATTTTTTTTTTTTGCTTGACCTCATGCGTATAATGCAAAGTTTTCAACATGAGGCTGGCTGAACACTGAATCAGGGGGTCCAGACACGGCAAAACCTCCATCTCTGTGAATTTTCAAAACTCACCAGGGCTAAATCCTGAGCAACCTGGTCTAACTTGCAAGATAGTTGGACTTTATAGCCTCCGGAGGCCCTTTTTCCCTTCATCTTCTGAGTCTGTGCTCTCAAGCTGTTCTCTACAGTCATGAGCACTGCCCCAATAGTGATAATCCAGTATTACAATTCCAGGATATGTTTCTTTAATTGGCAAGAAACAAAGAAGCAAATACTATA
>VXBW01000493.1:1130836-1146804 GCA_013400375.1 Thinocorus orbignyianus | reverse complement strand
CGGGAACTCGGGGTTTAACGGCGATAAATGATGGAAAAGCAAGGATTGTCCCCATGGAGGCACCGAGGAGGGGAGCGGGGGGGACATAGCGGTGACACCGCGGCCGTGCGGGGACATACCGCAACGACAGCGGCCCCCAGAGCCCACCCCCGGGGGTTGGAGCTGCGCTCTGCCCCGGAGGGGGGATAACAGCCACGGGACAAGGGGAGCCCCAACTCTTCCTGGCTCAGGAAGTCTTATTTTGGGTGAAAAAGGATGAAAATAGTGTTTTTAATGAAAAAAATGGCAAAACTGTCCTCACAGTTGCAGTAGCTCAGTGCCCGCACCGCCAGGGCACTGGGGACACCGCAGAGCCTTTGTCACCGCTCCCGGGGGGGACACTCACCCCCAAAACCCTCTGTGGGGGGTAAAATCAGTGTCTCCTTCCCCCGGAGCAGGGTCTCAGTCTGTCCCTGGAGCAGAGGACAGTGGGGGCCAGGACAAAGGTTGGGTTTTTGGGTGCAAACATTGCAAAATCGTTTCTCAGGGTCACCCCTCCACAGCTCCTGAGGGGCACCCTGTCACCTGCCCCAGGTGACACCACGCACCCTGACCCCCACCCCACCTCAGACCTGCCCTCAGCCCCCAATTATTTTAATTACAGGCACTCAGAGTAATAAAACCTTCGGCAGAACCAGGAAAACCCACGCCAGACATCCAGCAGGTGACAAAAAGGGCCAGCAGCAAAAATTGGGAGGCTTTTTGACTCAAAAAAAAAGAAGAAAAAAAAAAGGAAAATAAAGAAAAAATAAATTCCCATTTCAAAGGCAGTTTTGTCAGAGAGGAGGTGGGGGAGGGGAAGCTCAGCACCGGGAAGGCTGGAATCACATCCAGGTTGGAAGAGCTTCAGAGATGAAGCAGGTGATGCTGCAACGGTGGAAAGGAAATGAGGGCACCTTACTGGAGAGTAACAGAATCTGAGGAATAAAAAAGCCACACAATCCTGCAGGAGCTGAGCCAGAGCCACCAAACCCAGCCCCAGCAGAACCACAGAACCTCCTCCAGCTGGAGCCTTCCCTGGATGTGGCCAACACCAGCACCTGAGCGTTTGAACTACAAGTGGAAGCCCAAAGGCAGCAGGAAAATGACTGCAATGGGGACGTGTCAGGTTGTTACTGGTTGAGGGTTCTCCCACACACTCGTGGGTTTTGGGAGTGGGACACAACAACCTGAGCCTGTTCCAGCATCCAAGCACGGTCTGTGTGTCCTCCACAGCCCGGGACTGTTCAAGCCCAGAGAAGAGAAGGCTCCAGGGAGACCTTGGAGCAGCCTTCGAGGATCTGAAGGGAGCTCCAGGAGAGCTGGGGAGGGACTCTTGGTCAGGGAGTGGAGTGACAGGACAAGGGGGAATGGTTTTAAATTGGAAGAGGGGAGATTTAGATGAGATCTCAGGAAGAAGTTCTTTGCTGTGAGGGTGTTGAGGCACTGGAACAGGTTGCCCAAAGAAGCTGTGGATGCCCCATCCCTGGAAGTATTCCAGGCCAGGCTGGATGGGGCTTTGAGCAACCTGCTCTAGGGAGAGGTGTCCCTGCCCAGGGCAGGGGAGTTGGAACTTGATGATCTCTAAGGTCCCTTCCAACTCCGACCATTCTGTGATTCTATGATCTCATCCACCCACCCCTCTGTGCTGAGCAACTGCTTACTCACCAAACACGTTCTGCAATGAAACACAACTCATTTTTATATATATATATAAAAAAAAAATCAAGTAATTTATTTTTAAGAATGGTATGTTCCTGGCTCCTCTTCATCACACTCAGCCTTCAGCTGCTGCTGCAAAGGCAAAGCACAGGATGAGCAAGAACATCAGAGACACCAGCAGGAACCTCGCACCCACCAGGAGTCCTCCAGGACCCCAAGTTCCTCACACCAGGCTGGAGACTGAATCACCAGCATCCACATCTCCATCTACTTCATAAATTCCCAAGATGGGGAATGGCTTTGAGTTTTACTGCTCCAGAAACAAGAGCTGTGGTGACAAATTGCACAGGATTCAAGAGGAATTCACCCAGGGGATCTCACTGATGTTACCTCTCCCAGGTTCAGCTTATCCGAGCTGTTACTTACCCCCCACTCCTGAGTTAAGGTACTTTGCACGTTGCTCACCACACAAGATTTTAAATACCTGATGTTCCCCCTTGTAGTTTTAGTGGTAAATCAGAGGGAAAACATCATTAAATCCAGCTCTGCCAAGTAATTTATTTCCCTGAATCGCTACCTGCTCCTGCTTTTGTATTTGCTACTTCATCTTCCAGGTAGTTTTGAACGTTTAATGTTCAAAGCATTTCAGGAAAGTAGCTTTTAAACAATTTTTAGTTAGACAAACATTTGAGAAGCAGCTGTTCTATTGTTCCTCTTTTCCCCCACTGACAGTCACCCTCCCTTTGCTAGAGCCCAAAAGCAGAAACGGTTATTTCTTGTTTGACCCCCCACAGCATTCAGAGGAGAGAGTTTATTTCATGCTGCAGGGGCTGAAAAGCCTCAAACAACGGTTATATCTTGGCTCTACAAAAGAAAGATTCACAAATTTTATATGAAACTGAGATTTATCACGGGCAAACTTCAGGCCAGGAGTACACAACACAGCCCAGGGCTCTTAGGGACACCAGCCACTCACCTGCTCACTTGTCCCCTCGGTCCCTCCACACACACCACGGGGCAACCCTGCTGGATGTGCTCATGCTCGGCTCCTCAGCTGCAAAAACATCCACGAGGTCAGACTCACAGCAATCTGAAATCTTTTGTACAGACCCACATCTCAAAAGCTGGTTTTAACCACTGCTGCCACCACACCAAGCCCAGCTGGAGCTGTGTTTCCCCCCTGCAGCCCGACAGCGGGTTCTTGGTTCTACCCGACACATTTCACAGATGCAAATTCCCCAAAAATTCTCCCATTCCCAGGCACCCAGTGTTCAGAATTCCCAGGCATCGAGTGTCCAGAAACCTTTATTACTTCACCCATGCAGAACAAGAGTGGAAATGATGCTTACTTCCCATGGATGAGCACCCCGGCTTCACTCAGCTTTCATCTTCACCTAAAGGATAACAACAGAAGTTATGATAGTCACACACAACAAATTCTGACCGTTTTCAAAACTAACTTAAAAAACAAAGTTTTGAACATACATGGACTGATTAGTTATGAGGGGGAATTTAAGAATAAGGGGCAGAAATAGGCTAGCCTAAACACTTGTCAAGAGATGAAGGAATATGCAGGTAGTTGGCTGAAGAACTGCACCTCCTCTGAGCACAAACCGTCAATCCCCAGCTTGAGTACAATGAGGTGTGATTGATTGCAGCCAGAGGTATACTATCCCTTATGTGAAGGCATTAACAATTTAGTCAAGCTACTGCAGCTATTTTCCCCTCCTCTGCCATCTCCTACCCTCTTTCTTCCCCTTGGTGAAGGAGCATGATGTCCCTGGCCTCCTGACAGCCCTGGGGTCAATAGTCCTACAAGCGCTTCAGCAGCCCAAGGCAGACACTGGGGGATCAAGCGCTGTCAGTCGATGGTTTTTATGCTCAGCACCAGGGTCTGCCCTCCCAAAGCCCCCCCTCTCACTGTGGCTAAGGTGAGGGCACGCTGCCCTGGGCAGCAGTACAAGGTTTCTGTGCATGCCTTGGGTTGGGAGGCAAAGCCCACCACGGTCACAGCAGGGTCTGACCAAGCAGGGCCAAGTTCTTGTTTAGCTTCAAACCCACCACCAGGGTTTTTATGGTGGCCCTCAGGAGCAGAAGCCTAACACTGCACGTTTTGTTTTCTGTGCCGTAGCAACAAACACCATGCATAAGGGATACTATATCTTTGTGCATCCTTTTAACACTCTCCAGATTCACTTAAAGCCACGCTCCTCCCCATCCCTCCCCAGTTAGCTCTTCAGTACTGGTGTTCAGAAGCAACATTTAGAGAGATGGGGTGTTCACAGACCTCTGCGGGATTGCACAGCCAAGTCCTAACGTGTCAATCATTATCTAGCAGCAATGACAGAGGTGGGAGAAGGCCAATCCTCCCTTTATTTTTTTTTGCCTTTTCCAGTAAGCAGCCACTAGCTGGTATGGAGAGGGGGGAGAAAAAGAAAAATCTGAAACTAATTAGCCGATTCCAAACTTGCTCCTAGTGGAAGAAGCCAAGTAATTACCCAGAACAGCATACTTTGAATGCATCCTTTCCAACATGCTGAGCCTCGTTTAACATGATGGAACCAAACGCTGGCCTTCCTGATCGTGTCACTGCAGCTGGCAATGATTAACAGAGACATGCAACCCCAGAACTGCTCAAGTCCTACAGCTACTCACAGGCCTCAGTGTTTAGCTATGGGGAAAACTGCAAGCAAATCAACACTTTGTATGCTTAATGTTACAGTAAAGCCCCCATCCACGCTATGCTGTGCTCTCTCCTGACAGCACCAGGGTCTGGCTCCGAGGGCCAGCCAGGTACGCAATATGTATTCTGACACCACACTTCTGAGCTTCAGATAAGCTTTTTGAGAAAAAGTGTATTTCACACACAGGTAAAACCAAGATGAAACACAATGCAAGCACTTTTAACGTCATTTCTTGTACCCACTCATTACAGGCTGACTTAGAGCATTTCAGTGAGCTACCACACCGAGTCCCATCCCTGCAGCCAGAGCTGGCACCAGACCCACAGTTCAGTCACCGGTTGCTTGCTCCAAGAGTGTCAAAAAACCTGAGAGTTCAAGTAGGTAGAACAAGGCAGATGTGCCAAAAACCCCTCCACAACATTCTGCAGGTCAAGTATCCAGAACATGCTGGAAAAACTTAAAGTCAGATCTGAGCACTGGTTTAAAGATTAATAATCGAGCGTTGCTGCGTGACAGCATACATACTGCCATCAGTTTTGCTACTGAATTCTAGTCACAGGTAAAGAGTAAGCCATCACAAAAAGCCAAACTGACTTGGTGACAAGCAGTGTCACTGCTTGACTTGCTAGAGCTCGGCTACACTCGCTGAGGTGTAACCGAAGACCTGTTATGATGATCTTAAGGTGCAGCTGCTACTGAAGCTTTCAGTGAACACGGAGAGAGAGCTACAGCAGAG
This sequence comes from Thinocorus orbignyianus, assembly GCA_013400375.1. NCBI lineage: Eukaryota > Metazoa > Chordata > Aves > Ciconiiformes > Thinocoridae > Thinocorus > Thinocorus orbignyianus. Next base: position 1,141,704 of record VXBW01000493.1, on the reverse strand, counting down.
GGCAAGGCTGTCGGGCAGATCCCCTGGTCACCAGCAGGAATCTTGCCTGGAAGGTAACACAGAAGGGTTCAAAATGTGACAATAATATCAGAAACAAGTATGCAAAGCAGAACTTTGCAGAACAAGCAGGAAAAAACACGTTACGCCACCTCTGAAATAAACTGAACATCAGACAAGAGCTAGGTGATGTGCTGGAACAAGGGACCCTGAAATTCAGGTTCAAGAGCTAATGCAGAAGAGCTGGAGATCAGCGTGTCTGGATGCCTGGAAGTGTGAGCATGTTAATCCTGATACACTACATTCAGTATTTCTAGTCATGAAGAGTTTAGAATTACATCCCCAAGACTGATGCAAAATGAAATTGAGCGTTACACTACCAAGATGACTCTACGAGGCAGAACTACAGAATCTCATCACTGTCAATTAAAGGCAGAGGAAGGGATTATGCTTGTCAATCAAAGATTAAAATAAAGACAACTGAAATGTCCACCAAGCTCTGTAAAGCTACTCACGGGGATATTCATTCAAGCATTCATTTGTATGTCCTCAAAAATACTCCCAGTTGGTCTCAAGGCTGCCTGTATCAGCAAGCGACTGTCCCGCAGAGCACACAAGGCCAGAGCAGCGAGTACTAACACGGTTCCTACTGAGCCAAGACTCTACAAAGGGATGTGCTGCAGTTGGGCCACTTGCTCACTACAGAAAAGTTTCCACAGTCCCTTTTTCCAGGCACTGATAGCACCTCGTTGACTAGTTAAAGTGAGTTTAAGATCACATTCCCTCTTCCCCACAAAAGCTCACCTAAGAATATCTTTGTTACATTGGAACTAAGAAAAATCCACACCAGCCGAGCCGTATGCACAAAGGAATCGGGTCTGAGGTTACTGAGCTAAGAATCACAGCAAGTTGCTCATTGACTCTGAACAAAGCCAAAGCTTCAAACCGAAACCCACGCAAGCTTTGATGCAAGCTTAACATACAGGTATGTATGAGGAGTGCTGCACTGTAATTCCACAGTCAGAAGTGTGATGTCAGAATACCCACAGTATAAGATTACATAGAAAGTCACCAAGTTTAGATTATATTGCTTGTTACCTACCTGGACGCAGTCGGCAATGAGAATCTTGGAGCAAGCAGGAATACTACATCCGGGTCCTAATGTCCATTGCCATTTGTGGTACTACGTTCCTCACAGTTATGAACTGCAGAAATGCTGGCTAAGTGCAGTTATGGAGCAGGCCACTAGTTTTAAGTGTAAAATTGCAGTCTCAAACTCCAGCAAGAACTTGCTGCCACAGTAAATGGTTGCCAAGGAGAAGCCAAGAATTATTTTTTTTTTGTTTTCTACCACAAAAATACCACAAAATCTCAAAAGCAGTTTCAGTTTCTCATCAGCTGTATAAGTGATTAGTGTAATGGGTCTACACCAGAAGATAAAGATTATTCTGTCATCATTTCTGAGAGAGCGTGAAGATACATGTACAGCGACACCAGTTTCTACATGCTGCAGTTTTTAGAAATCTAAGTGTCAAAATGGGCTCAGTTTTGATCAAGCGAGCTAAATTGCAACAGCCAATGTCCTGCAAGTCCAGTACACAAAAAAAAAATGTGTTATGGGATGCAGACCATCCAAAACCAGGTCTGACCAACAAAGCACTTGTCTAAGTTGTTTTAAAGGTTCAATTATATCTGATTTTATGAAAAAAGTCCAAAACCTCCCAGGAACAGATCAAAGGAACATAACTTTCTCACCTCCCACTTTATCAGGTTTTCAAGTTGACATGTTTGCCAGCTTTTAAGACACCACCTTTAAAAAGTCTTGAAAAGAAGTTGGCTAGTTAATTGTAGGCCTGTTTAATACATGCAACTCAAAGCAGAACTTATTTTTAGAAATTCTGCTTATGCAGCTACAACAAGGCTACATTTAATCAAACTTGCAGAGATATTTTGAAAACTGACAAATCTTTCAATGTATTTACTAGTCATGGTTTTACAACTTGGCTATTTTGAATACCTAGCAAAGAGGAGCTTAAGTACAAAACAGGGGTACCAAAAAACAACCTCTGCAAGGTACAAGGACATCAATCAGCATCCTTCACTCTTCCAAGTTACAGAACTACAAAAGAACATACTTTAGGATATGCACCAGCATCTCTTTAATAAAGAATGACATGTCATCTGAAAAATAAACTGAAAAAATTAATTTAATGTTTACGGTCAGAATTCCCCATCTCAGACAGCTTCACCTTTTTCGGGTGTCCCAGGAACACCCTCCAGAGAACACATGCATTATTTAACACTACTTCAATACAGCAGATTGCAGCAGTACTGCTGGGTTTTAAACTAAGCATCAATAAAAGTTCTCCCACATACTTGGCCTGCACTTTAGGAACTGCCAATTCAGAATTTCCTGAGGAGCAATGTTCTTGTAGCAGATTATCAACCCCCAAAACTTTTCTGGGAAAATAAGCAGCATTCACCAAATAAGCTGAGTCGCTATTTAGTGTGCTTCAAAGTCACAGTCTGTGGTACCTGGTATCAGCATTTCACAACATGCCTTTTTTGTTTTCATTTAAGGAGTAACAGCACTTAGAGCACTTCAAGAGGGATCATCTGCGCTCTGAAATACTGCGAGATCTGACACTGAAGTTTTAACCACAGAGAAAATTTAGCATAGGAATTTAGAATTAGCCAATGCTTAGCACAAGGAATGGAAAAGATCTTTGGAAGCTTAAAGCTACTCACAGCATGTTCAGTGCTTGGGGAATCCTGGGAAGTACAGCCAGACTAAGTTTACCTACTTTGTGCCAAGCAGGTTGACGTATCCTGCCTTAACACCAAGGTGTCTTGCACTGGGAAGTCACGTTCCCAGCTTACCTGGTACAGTGTCATAATAAGCAAAGCAACTACCTGATCAGTGAGGCCAGAACGCTTTGAGATTCTTCTGGGACTTAATAAAATGAACAGCAAGCTAACGAATTCAGCAGATCTTCTACAAAAGAACCTTAAAGGGAGTTTATTTGCACTGTGTAGTATTAACTATTAAACTCCAGATTCAGATACTACTTTTGATGCATTATCTCCAAACATCAATAATAAAAGAGCGATAACCATCATGCAAGCAAGCCAATTTCTGTATTTTACATACAGGATTTTAGGATTTGCCCCCCAGCTACACGATTGAAGAATAGTTCCTGCAGTCCCCATTATACAAACGATTGTATTCTGAGCTATGCAAATTAGTCCACCCAATTAGCATGAGGACATGAGCAAGTTAACCTTCATCACTCCAGTAACACTTCTGGTCTTTTTGCCAAGCAATTTCAGGTGAGTACACAATACGGAGCAAGGCCAGATCCTGTAATCTCAGACAGCTTAAGAGCATATAAATATCACATTAGCGATCCTTTGGTTAGGAAGTCAGCCAATACAAGTCATTCTATCAATTTCTTTTAAAATAACCATTGCTAGTCTTTCTGCTTAAAGTCTTTAAAAGATTCCAAGCAGTAACTGCCAAGGTGGTAAGTGCTACCATCCCACCACCCGTTATCCATAGCTAAAATCTGTGATTCATTACATACTGCACTGCTCGCAGCATAGCTTTAATTAAGGTATCTTACAGCACTTGCAAGATTTGCTTTCTTATTGCAGCACAATTAATGCTCATCAAAATCTGCACCTACTGGCAAGTTAGGCTACTGTTTGACCCAATCTTTAGCTAGAGGCATTACAGGAATAGAGCTCTCTCTTCACTGCAGTTCCACACCCTGGTCTAGTTCGACCTCTACTCCAGACTCTCGCTTTACTGTGGCAGGTGTGGGATTCAGCCTCGTACGTTTAACCACGAATGGCAAGAAGAGTTACTACATTTAGTTTTCTATTTATTTGAAGCACAGTAAAAAAAAGTTGGTACACTTTGGGAATTCAGTGGCACAAGGTACACTGCCATCAAGTTAGGGACGTTATACATCAAAAAAACAGCTAAATTTGTTTTGAAACACTGCATTACATAATTAAATTGTACTCGCCCAAACAGACCACTTACAAATATTAGGTCAGTAAGTTTCTAACATCCATAAAAACGTAGCTTTCTTACTAAAATGCAAGAATTAAAAAGTTGGTGTCTAAACAAGACAGACAAAAAACAAACTGGAATGAAACTACAGGTCACATCTAAAATCGGGGTTTTTTGTTTGGGCCTTCATATTCTTCTCTCCCTCTACCATATCCTGTCGGTGTTCCAGGCCCCATTCCTCTAGGACCCTGGCCACCCACGGGCCCCGCACCTCCCTGCCCAAAGCGTTCAGGACGCTATTGGAACAGAATTAACAGTTCATTATATGTAGTTGATGTCCATGTGTGTTAAGTATATATTTTTAGAAGGTTCCGCAGTCAAGGTTCGTCGATACAATCACCATTGAGCCGATCCACAGGTACCGGGAACATAGAAAGGAAAAAAGGGTAATTTAAAAATTAGTTTATTGTAAATACATGCCTTGAGGTATGTTCCCACTTGATGCATTCTCATACATCTGTTACAAAGAACAGATCCTCCCTGCAGTGCTAGAAATGTAAGCATTAGTGCAGATGTGAATTAACAACTTTTCCAAAAGAGCTCTAGCAATTTTCAACCAAGTTAATGCAAACAGCTTGCAAACTTCTCACCTTTAGTGCAAAATAAAAGCTCAGATTGCATCACTGTCATCTCCAAACAAGCCTAGCCAGGGAATCAATCTTCAGGTCACTCAAGTACGAGCTGACATTCCTAAAAATGTCACTGTAAACAGAATGCCTACTCACCAGGTAATGGCATGTGCTGCAATAGAGACCATGTGCTTTTCAAGATGGGGTTAAGACTACGGTCTGCTGACTAAACTGCAGAGGCCTTAGGCAGTTATCAAACCTGACTGTGAGCACTACTGGATTGCAAGAAGAAAAAAAAAAATGTGAAAAAAAAAAAGCTAGTGACCAGTGAGGCTTTAGCCAACCAACGCAACTGCTCCATCAAAAGACTTGCATTTCTTAAAATCTCAAGTACTCCAGAACTGCTGCTGTATAATATGCAAAACCTGCTCAAAGAGCTACAATTTATTCAGTGTTTCCTGTTAGAGCTATGCACAAAGGGTCAGTATCTCCCTTCCCACCCCACCTTCACCACAGCCTCTTGGAAAATTCACAACTTCACAGCGTGGAAAGGTTTCACACCAAGATGTAAAAGCTAAAATACCCTGCAATGAAGCAGAGACTTTGGGTATTTTCACCAGCACCTCTAGCTGCATGTATTCCATTCAGTTACTGTATCAGGAGGTGTGATCAGCATTCAGTCTAGAGAACTGACAAATTGGGAAGTCAAAGCTTTAAACTTTCATTGCAAGCAAGTTCTCTGCTACCGAGTAACAGACCACTGGTACATTGCTTGTTACAAAAAGGTATCTGCAACTGAAAATTCACACTTCAGGTTCTTGACTTCTGAAAGTTACGTTTCAATCCTTCCAAGAAAGGAATTTCAGAAAGATTACATAGGTCCTTTCTGCCTAATTCATGGCAGCTTAAACTCATCTCCAGTTCTGTGTAAAAGGTATCATCAGCCCAGTCACTGTGACAGCACTGTGTGGCAGAGGTCCCCATCCTAAGAAACTCAAGGCAGTTAAACCATCTGACTGTCACACCTTTTGACAGATCACAGTTTCAAGTAGAACACAAGTTCAGCATGCACCTGGACCAGGATTTTCAGGAGAAAAATGTACACAGCATTCACCACAGACTGCCTAACTGTTCACGGGAAACTCAGGAACTGCTTAAGTATCAGTAGATTATAGAGGAACATTAAGGCCAACGGCACTGTCTACTGAATCCATGATGCTCTGAGAAGTTATCATTCCAAAGATATGGTTCCCCCAAAAAAGCAGAAGATACCTGAGAAGCTACTCTAGTAGCTCACCACGTTAAACCAGAGGCCTAAACCCACCCAAAAATCATTTACTTCAGCTTGTCATACAGAGCATACACCCCTTGGGGAGGGAGAAAGCACACCAATATTGCCACCTAAGCCAACATCAACTTCCATCCGACCCATTAAGCACTTCTTTAATCTACAGGAGTATTGCTTCAGTGTGCTAACACCAAGCAGGCTCAACGCCCGTTCACACATATAGTGTGCCAAAAATAGTACAGTTTGGAAACATACCTCGGAAAAGTGAGATATGCTGTAGCTTTAACAAATTCTACCTACACAGTCATGCCCAACACGGGGAAACAAGAACGGGCTCATTCCTCTGTGAGATAGGAATCACAAAATGGCTAAAGTCAAGGATCACTGGAATGTTTAAGCTAAAAACCAGCATTTCTGCTCTTCTGTGGCAAACATCAGCATACAGAGTAAGTGATATGCTGTTTACCATTGATTACTTTAGTTAATCTGCTGCTTAAATAGACATGAGTGCAGATTTCTGAATGAACAGCATACCCATAACCAACATGCATCAATCCTAACTAGGCTTGGAAGGGCCAAAATAAATGCAGTGTCATACATTGGAAAGGAGAACAAAAATCTCCCACGTCCATAAATACAGAACATCAAATTACTGAAAAGCTGCTACACACGTACTTCAATTATGAAATTTATCATGTTCTCTATTAAAAAAAAAAAATCCTTCCAAGCCTAACAGTGACGCAGAATTTCCCAAGTCCAATGAAGTCAGAGTTAATTGCAAATATGCCTGAGAGCACATTTGAATTTACTTACAAACAACTTCCGACTGTGTCAGCTACCATAACGGTTAAGAACTAATCTAGCACTACGGACTGCCACGCTAGTCTTCGTGTTAAACACCTGACAAGAAAGTCAGCAGTGAACAGTGAAATGTACACAACCATCCCAACGCTGGCAGAGAACTCAATTCCCAACCGCAACATCTCCCTTGTGCTGAAGGAGAGCCCCCACGGGATACGTTACCATGTCACTTCCCATCATAGACCCACTCATGGCTGCTTGGCCAACTCCTGGATTAGCTTCATAACCTATGCCGCCACCACCTCCCAGAGGTGGGAATTTCTGGGCTGCAGAAGCATAAGGATCTAAGAAAGAGAAATATATAATATCATATTCTGACTATTTCTAAGTTAACCGCATAAAGGAGTTATTTAAAAATTCTTTACCTCCCATGTTCATTGTGGTGGCACCACCCATTCTCATGTCTCTCTCCCGCTGCATAGAAGAAACAACTTTTAGCACTGATAATACACTGAAATCCAGACCTTTCAGGAACTAAAATGCACCTACAACCAACTACTCCCACCTCACCTACACAGACATTGAAGTATCTAACCTAAAGGAAGGGAAACACATCAAATCTCAAAAATACATACAAAAAATTCCCGAATACGGCAACGTATCCACAAAACATCATGACTTCACTTACTGGATCCATGTAACCCATTCTACTATAATTTTCTTCCCTCTGTCTTCTCATTTGTTCTTCCATCTCCCGCTGACGTATCATCATCTCCTCTTCCCGCCTGCGACGCTCCTCCTCCTGCCTGATCACCCCAAAGCAGAGGATTAGACCTCAGCATTGCCACACCACCAACAGCACTTGCTGCAGCAACTTAAAAGGCACTGAAGGATTATGCTTAAGCAAAAACCAAAACAAAAAACCAAAACAAAACCCCCAAACCACTCTCATGATGCTCAAACACTCAAGGAGAAACTTACACTGCAGTTCAATTTCTCACACACAAACTGAAGCAGCAATGGTGTTTCTTGAAAAATAAAAACTTTCATGTAAGTCACTTTTAAAAACTCAAAACACAAACAGAACTGACAAAATCCCATGAAAGTCAAACCAACCTCAGCTGAATTTCCTTGCGTTTCTGCATTTCTTGGTTGTGGAGTTCTTCCATTCGTCTCAGCTCCTCCTGACGCCTCATAAGGTCTGCAGAAATGAAGCTCATCAGCAGCTGTTTCACACACTCATTGCCAGATTTAATCATGTCAGACCAGAATTAGATCAACTTTATCTGCACCACAGCAAACAGATGCCTTCTGAGCATTGCTGTTCCTAACAACATTTCATCTAGATAAAAACTGAAAAACCACCAGTTGCTCTTTAAGCCTGAAATTCTCAAGTTAGCAGCAGGAAGCACAAATTTATTCATCAAACCATTAAAAAGCCACACATCCAAGGTAACATTTAAAACAAAAAGATGATACAGACTTCAGAGGCAGTTACCTTGACGCAAGAGGTTTGCCTGATGCTCGTGATAAGCATCTTCCATCTCACTTTCAAGTTTGTCCTTGGCATCTTTCATGTTTTTTGCCACTTGCTCTCTCTGCTGTTTTTCCATTTCATCTAAAGACTTCCACCTCTGGGAATATTCAAATTCAAAACTGCCAGGCTGAGCAAAACGGGGAGGAGTCTCTCTCTCCCTGCGGAAAGGAAGATGGTCATTCAGACCGGGTAAAGCTGGGAGGTGAAGGTCAAGGGAAGATCACAAGCAGAGTTATCAGGGAACATCAAAGCAGCCCTGAAAACACCTCACAACTATGTCATAGAATACTTGCTGTGAGAGAATACTGGGAACAGCACAGCATTTTATACTCTTAAAGAGCAACATTTGATGTAAGTAAGTTCTGTAACTACTGTAGCAACCACAGAAACTCCTGCAAAATCGTGTTTATCTTGTGCTGAACTTCTTCCTTAGACATTCCACTGCTGCCAACAAAACCCTCAAAGCAGACAAGCCTTTGCCTCAGAACCTACAGCCCTTTCAAAACAACTGCGTATGGAGAGATGGGCTTCTCCAGTGCCAGTTTACCCAAAGCACTGTGTCAAAGGCAAAAATTAACAGCTTAAATAGTTTTCAAAATGCCTGAGGGCTAGCAGTTTGTGTCATACAAAGAACCTGGAGTCTTAGATTTGGTAATTAACGGAACAAAACTAGGGAAGTTCAAAAGCTTTCCACACATTTGCAATGCAAAGTATTTGCACATTTCAGGAACACTGTACTAATCCACAGTTTTCAAAGACATTGCCTTTAAACTGTTAATAGTTTTTAATCAAAGCAAACAATTTTCAGCATCTTCTCATCCAAACAAGACTAACTGACATCCAACCTACCACCAAAACACCCCATGTACCACTCAAAATTCAAAGCCTGTTTCTGAAAAATCACTCTACAGCCTTCAGTCTGGGACAATACTACATCCATCATCTATATATTTCTTTATACCAAAAGACAGGGCCTACTTTTGATACATTGGATTCTTCTGAGCAAGCTTTTCTGGAAGACCATCTTCATCATCCAGTTGTTCCAACGGTTCCACAATAACCGGCCTAGGAGTGCTGAACAAAAAAATACCCACTTTTACTCTCCCGTAAAAACCTTCACTCTGAAAAACTATTAGCCAACAATTTTCTTCAGCTCAAACCTAGGAATCCTAAGCACCAAAATACTTACGTTGTCAACAAAAACACTCCTTCAGTACACCGTTCAAACGCTTTTCTTGCAGCTGGCTTTGATGCAAATTCAACAATGCCTTTTCCCGTTGATCTACCTCTATCATCTACAATCACAACAGCTCTTTCCACTGGACCAAACTGGGAAAAAGCTTCCTCCAGCAACTCGTTGGACACGTAGGGTGAAAGATTGCGCACTGACAGAGCAGCAGCATGCGTGGCAAACCGAACACGGAGCTGTCGGCCTCTCATGGGGGTATCATCCAGCTCTGCCTTGGCTATTTCTGCAAGAGCTCTGGATTCCTGAGGAAATTTTAAGATCCAGATTTAGAAAGACAAACTTGGAAACTACCACTTCGTAAAAATTAAAACGGATAGGGCGTATAATACAGAAACCTACCAATTTAATGAATCCAAAGCCTTTCCCCTTGTTGATAAAAACCTCTCCTGGCTCCCCATATTTGGCAAACAGTCTTTTAAAGTCTTCGTCTGTTATATCAGCAGGCAAATTCCCGACAAACAAGCGGCAACGCTGAGTATAGGTCTTCTCCCCGGGTCGCCTCAGCAGAGAGAGATTTGCTTTAAACCCCTACAAAGAAGCAGATCCCAGTTCGAGCCGTCGCCGCCTGCAGCCCCCACACGCTCCGGCCCTCAGCACCCCCGGAGGGAGGGCACCGCGAGCGAATACAAACCCAGGCCGCCACAGACCCCCTGGAGGCCGCAGTCGGGAGCTGCCTGGGCACCTAGGGAACACGCACATCATGTTTAGGTTGCCCACAGCCCCGCTGCGCTCGCCACCGCCGCCGTGTCCCCCGAGTCTCGACCGAGCCCTCCCTCCACCCCCCATCGCCTCAGGCGCCTCGCTCCTCCCCTCAAAATGGCGGCGCGGGCGCGCGGAGCCGCCGTCCCCGGCCGCCGCCATCTTGTGGCTGAGGGAGGGGGCTGAGGTGAAGGGGGGGCGGACGGTGACTCACCTCGTCCGAGAGCTTCTCGCCGCCGCCGGCCGAGCTCTGCTGCGAGGAGAGGCCCTGCTGTCCCTGGTGCTGCTGCCCGCGGCCCCGCGGCTCTCCGCCAGGCCCGCCGCGGTGACCCGGACCGCCTTTATGCGGCCCGCCGGGCCCTTGCTGGGGACCGCCCGGTCCCTTGGGCCCGCCGCCGGGAGACTGTCCTTGTCCTTTCTTAGGGCCACCGGCCGGAGTAGGGCTGGGGCTCGGNTTGGGGCCTCCGCCCGGAGGGCCGCCCGGGCCTTGCGGGCCGCCCCCCATAGGGCCGCGGTTCTGGCCCATGCCCATGCCGGGCGGCGGAGAGCGGAAATCGTGGTTTGGGCCACCGCGGCCACCGCCGCCTCCGCGTCTGTGGAAGCCACCTCCGCCGCCGCCACGGCTACGGAACCGATCCCGCGACATGGTG
>VXBW01000493.1:1070723-1130600 GCA_013400375.1 Thinocorus orbignyianus | reverse complement strand
GAGAAGGACGAAGAGAGATGCCCCGGCCGCAGCTGCTCCTCCTCAGAGCCCGCTGCTCAAAATGGCGGCGAGCTGAACGGCCTCGCCGCCGCCTTTGTCCGTCCCTAATATAGTTTCCCCGCCCCTGGAAACCACCCCCTCCTCCCCGCTAGCCAATCACCGGCCTCAGCGGAAAAGACCGATAGGTGGACCCACCAATAGCATGTCTACGTTCCGCTAACTCTTTGATCTCATTGGTCGGCAACCTGCCCTCCGCCGATTGGCTCATTTGACTGCCGACGTTCGCACGGGACGATCCGTTAGCCTCCCGTGCGCTAATTGGGTGGTTTGATCGGCGGGAGGCGAGGTTACGAGGAGAATCGCGGTTTGCGATTGGCTGCCCGGGCTGTCAGTCGGCTGTGGCCCAGGGCCTGCCCCGGCCTGAGGGGAAGCTGGGCAGCCTCAGGCTGCCCCTGGAAAGCGCTCAAATAAATAGATTTTCTAGGTTTGCTGCGTTTAGTATGAGCGGCAGCCTTCGCTTGGACGTTGCAAGCGAATTTGATATAATAACAAATTTGATATAATAACAAATTTCCTATTTTATTAAGTCTGAGCCAAGCCTGAGGCGAGGATGGCGACCCGCGACACCCTGTAGGCCCAGGCTACGGCTCCAGGCTGGGGTCAATAACCCAAAAACGTGAAACGGCAGATAAATAAAGCAGCTGTAGAAGTGTAAGGGGGTTATGGTCACCAATTCCATGTTGTGATAGAGAAAAAAGCAGAAAGCGCGTGTCTGGAGCGTCACCGGTTCCAGCGACGCCTCACAGGGCCAGGCCAACGTGAGAACAAGGTGAAATGTTGGTATTTTCACTTTTCTGAGGGTTTTGCTCCCTCCCAGGCTCCCACCGAGTCATCACATCCAGTTTCAGGCCTGAAGGACGGAACTCCATGTGAAACCTCCTGCAGAACACACGTCTTCGCTGAATTTGCTGCGATTAAACATCACCAACCCATCTCCTCGGTGTTTTCGAAGCCCATGGGCAAAGGCAGACTTTATTCTGAACTAAAGCCCGGTGGCNGCTGAGGATGGAGGCGCTCCCGGGCCGGCCTGGCTGCCGGCAGGCCCCGCTGTGGTGGCGGCGGCCGAAGAGGACGAAGAAGGCGGTGCGGAGGTCGAGGCGGGCGGCTTCGGAGGTTCAGGTTTGGGGCCTCCGCCCGGAGGGCCGCCCGGGCCTTGCGGGCCGCCCCCCATAGGGCCGCGGTTCTGGCCCATGCCCATGCCGGGCNCCTCCCCGCTAGCCAATCACCGGCCTCAGCGGAAAAGACCGATAGGTGGACCCACCAATAGCATGTCTACGTTCCGCTAACTCTTTGATCTCATTGGTCGGCAACCTGCCCTCCGCCGATTGGCTCATTTGACTGCCGACGTTCGCACGGGACGATCCGTTAGCCTCCCGTGCGCTAATTGGGTGGTTTGATCGGCGGGAGGCGAGGGTACGAGGAGAATCGCGGTTTGCGATTGGCTGTCCGGGCTGTCAGTCGGCTGTGGCCCAGGGCCTGCCCCGGCCTGAGGGGAAGCTGGGCAGCCTCAGGCTGCCCCTGGAAAGCGCTCAAATAAATAGATTTTCTAGGTTTGCTGCGTTTAGTATGAGCGGCAGCCTTCGCTTGGACGTTGCAAGCGAATTTGATATAATAACAAATTTGATATAATAACAAATTTCCTATTTTATTAAGTCTGAGCCAAGCCTGAGGCGAGGATGGCGACCCGCGACACCCTGTAGGCCCAGGCTACGGCTCCAGGCTGGGGTCAATAACCCAAAAACGTGAAACGGCAGATAAATAAAGCAGCTGTAGAAGTGTAAGGGGGTTATGGTCACCAATTCCATGTTGTGATAGAGAAAAAAGCAGAAAGCGCGTGTCTGGAGCGTCACCGGTTCCAGCGACGCCTCACAGGGCCAGGCCAACGTGAGAACAAGGTGAAATGTTGGTATTTTCACTTTTCTGAGGGTTTTGCTCCCTCCCAGGCTCCCACCGAGTCATCACATCCAGTTTCAGGCCTGAAGGACGGAACTCCATGTGAAACCCCCTGCAGAACACACGTCTTCGCTGAATTTGCTGCGATTAAACATCACCAACCCATCTCCTCGGTGTTTTCGAAGCCCATGGGCAAAGGCAGACTTTATTCTGAACTAAAGCCCGGTGGCTTTAGATTTATTTATTATTATTTTTTAATAAAAATTTGCTAGGGATGGATCTTTTCCCCCAACCAGCATCTGTGGCAGCCTCGGCCGCCTCCCAGCACCCGGCAGGATGGAAGCCCCAAGTCGCTTTACAATGGATCCTCCCCGCGGTGTCAGCCCTGCTCTCCCAGCAGTAAATGTTTCCACCACGAGGTGTCTCAGAGGTTAAAGCACTGGAAGAAGAAGAAGTTTGGGACCGGCTTCTACCACACACCGACCCCCAGCACGGCTGTCCCGGGAGTACCCTTCCTCAGGAGGCAGCAAAACATAATGAGTATGAAAGGGTTGTTTCCACCTTTGCTGTGTCCTCTATAGAAGTGAACTGTATTTTAGGCAGCTACTAATTTTTAGCATCCTATGAAAAATAAAGAATATCAATCTGCTCCCAGTACTGCATAAATCTGTACAAATTATCTCAAGCCCACAAAGCAGCTTTGAATTTCCACGGATCTCGTAGAGGCCGGGCTACAATTACACGGTTTGTAACTGCAGTGTGAGTATTTATCTGGGCTTGAAATCAAAGAAACATCAATGTGGCTCTGAGGACTTGAAATAAAAATGACCTCTGGTAACAACCACCTATTTTGTAAATATTCACACCAGGCAGCCCCTGTTCCTGTACGAAAACAAACACTGGGGAAGAAAACTTGAGATGTTCTCCTCAGTATGTCCCAGTGTAAATAAACATCTCCTGAGGCTGGAAACTCCTCGGGACAACTGCGATAACATTTGAAGCAGCTCCTCATACTCGAGAGTGATCTGATTACTGGGATGGCTGGTGCACATACAACAGGAGTTTGGTTTAACAGAGAGAACTCAAGACCTTTCCCTGCCCCAAAATACCAGTATCTACTTAAAAGACAACACCCGTGTTACAACTTCAGAAGAGTTTTCACACCATACAACCAATCTGCAAAAGGGAACTGGGGAGCAGTCCATGACCCAAGAGAACAAGACCTGCAGCAGCCCCAGAGGAATGTTTGGAAGAGGGTACGGGGCTGCCACTGGAATGTCTGAAGTTTGGAATGTCTCAGCAGCTCAAGGCAATCCCCAAGTGAGAAGGACACGCATCTCACCAGGCGGTTGATTTAGATCATTTTTCCCTAAACTGTTTCCTCCTCCTATAAACATAAACAAAAGACTGACAAGGAAAAATATGCATTATCTCCGTAGTATTAATTGCAGATTGCAGGAGGAAAGAGCTGCATGTGTCCAACCCGCTAATTAACACTAATTACCCCATGAGGTTCTATAAGTGTCCCATGTACAAACAGTAAAATCACTGGAATCACAGGAACGTGTACCACCGCCGAAGCAGCAATCAAATGTTGAGGAGATGCCACATCTGCATTCCCTGGGCATTCCTGACCCAGACGGGAAGAGTTTAATGGCTGTTTGCACAAATTCCAGTACATCATAAAGCTAGAGATGCTTATGAATGTTAAAAATCCAGCAGCAGGAGGAGTGGATAGGGAGGCGAGGGCAGGGAGGCACCCAGAAGGTGTGGGCCAGTGTCCTTGCCCAGCTGCAGGCTCTGCTGGCCCTGGTGGTGGCACGCTCAGCTGGACCTGCCCGGGCACAGCGGGGACTTCAGTGGAACGGCTTCATTATCCTAGAGCTCAACACAGTTTCATGAATAACAGCATCACCTTTCAGAGAATAAAGGATGCAGTACAATGCTGAGAGCAACACCTGGCCTGACGCTGGGAGGCAGGATGAATGGAGCGGCTAATGGCTGCTGTAATGAGTAGCCGCATGGCAACCTTCCCAGGGCACTCCATGGTGAGAGTTCTCCTCTCCCTCCTGCACTGTTCTCATTCCCTCCTCAAGTACTGATTAAATCTGCTCTCCAAGAGGTTTTTCCTGTATACCATGACAAATATACCTGTAGGCCATTTTTTTAACCATTTTAATTTCATGAGTGAAAATACTGCAGGACCAGGTGAGAGATGACAGCGACAGCCGAGCGAACGCAGGGACTGGAAGAAGGGAAGGAGGGGCTGATTGTCTTTGCACAGTAACATTGTTGATCTCAGAGAATACAAACTTGATTCCTAGTGGAATGAAAGAGATCCAAATCAGGCTCAAGAGTCTACAAAAAAGGTAATGTTGGCTCTGCAGGGGAAGTCTGAACACTACGGACACCAGAAGGTCCTAGTTCTGCTGCAGACTGCTCTCTTAACTTGAGAGGGTTGAACACCCCATCCCTGGAGGGGTTCAAGGCCAGGCTGGATGAGGCTTGGAGCAACCTGCTCCGGCAGGAGGTGTCCCTGCCCAGGGCTGGGGAGTTGGAACTGAATGATCTTTAAGGCCATTTCAACTCTAACCATTCTAGGATTCTGTAAGTTCAGGATTTTCCATTTCTATTTTATCTGAACTAAATCAAGTTACTAAAATGTCCAAAGGAGCAGTAGTTTTGAGTCCTTGGTCAAAACCCAAACTAGCATCAAAGTCATGTAAGAGAGAAACAAGGTCTCCTGGGAAAGAAATGTTCAGCAGATCAGTAAGGAAATGCAACAGGAAACTTCCCTCTCCTCTTTTCCGTTTCCCCCTTCTCTCGCCCCTTCCTTGGGCAAGGAAGATCACAGGGATCAATCTCTAACCTGTTTACAACTACTTCTCACTGCTTACCAGATCTGAGAACATTGCTTTACTCCTCAGTGGCTTTTCTGACACCGTTTTGCACCCGTGTATGTGTGAGGGAGGGCTTGGCTGGTGAGACTGGAACAACTGGTCTTTCCTTCCCTTCCCTGGCTGCCTGTTTTCTCCACTCTCAGCAGTATCTGTGTTGAGCAGAGATGCTCGTACACACCGTGTGTGTCTGCTGTGGGCACAGCTGAGCGTGCCCAGCCTGTCTTCCCAGAGGCTCCAAGAGCCCTCTGCTCCCAGAGAAGTCAGCTGGAGGGAAGGGTGTTCACTGGCTCGCAGAAGCACTCGGTGCAGTTGTCTGACAAAACCATCATCCTATCCATTTCCTTCAGCTGTGGAGAGAAACAAGGCACGCGTAACTCTACCTTACCCTGCTACATTTAACAGCTTCCATTCCTTCTATGAAGAGAATTTAAAATGTTGTCACTGGCAATAAATGTGTGACAAGACTGGGAGGCACCTGTTAAAGACATTCCTACAGAAAACGGATCCATCAGCTCTGCAGAAATACCAGCAGTTCTGAAGTGCCTTTCTGGTTAATGTTTGACTATGTGAAGAATGTAAGTGGGGCAGAAAAAGTAAGCAGACTCCCAACACTGTATTTCATCAGACTGCCATGATTTCTTAAAAATTTAAAGTCTGGCAACATCTTCTCCATGTATTTTTTCTAATCCACTGTTATTTCCAAAACATGAAGTCACACAAAATGAGGAACACCGAGAACATGTAGGAAATAACCATAAGAAAAATTAGTAGAAGCTTTTTTTTCCAAAGCATGACCATGGCAGAAGTATTCAAATAAATAGATTCATTCTGCATTTGGAAAAAGTGATGTCACAGCATGAAATCCAGGGTGATGTTAAAAAGCAGCAACCAGAGTTTGTAAGTGGGCACTTCTGCGTAATTTACAATGAAGAATCAAGAGGAGGTCTGCCGCAACAGGAACGGCCAAACAGCTCTAGAGATCATTCAAGTAATTTTTCTGTAACTCTCAGAAGACAAAAGATCAAATGAATACAATGAACACCGCTGTAGCATCAGGCAGCTGAAGAAACTTCCCAGAAGATTACAGGTCTGACAGTCTGACACCTACCCCAGGCAAAATTTGTGACCTTGAACACAATCAGATTTTGCAGAAGTCTAACAGTTAACTTTTTTTCTTTCTTTTTTTTTTTTTTTTTTTTNTTTTTTTTTTTTTTTTTGGCATCTTATTATGGCAAATAATACTCTGTAAATATCAGCGTGTCAGAGTGCCCAGCAGAGCCTGAAGCAGCCTGAAACAACGTCTCCTGGAGGTTTTACTAATCCCAACCCATCCCACTCTGGTGCTCGGAGGGGACAGCCTGCTGCCAACACCAACTTCCACCTCTGATCAAAGAAACACGGGGCAAAGTCCCAGGAAGGAAATTTACATGGGGTGGGAGCTGGGATTTTCAGCAAAGAGAGAAGAGCAGATGAAAAAACAAAAGCAAAGAGAAAATTCATATTTCCTCTCTTATGCCTCGACACAGGAATCTGCTGTGAGTTAAATGAGAAACACAGTTCTCTTCTCCAAATTTTATACTTCTGCCACAGATTTTTCACAACGGATCACCCAGTACAAAAAGCTCCAAAAGTACAGGTAATTTTAAAGGCTACAGGGTAAAAAAAAAAAAAGGAGTCACTGACACAGAGTAGCATCAGCTGTTTGTAATTCAGAACGGGGTGTAAAAGCCAAGGAACCACACGTGCACACATTGGTCACTGTCTGTTTAAATATTTCATGAACCATGCAATTAAGATCCTTCGTGAGTGTTGACTCCCCGATTTCAGACGTCCAGGGTACTCATCATCATCTGTGTCCCAGGCTTATTTTTGCATTTCCACAGGGTTGCACAGAGACAATGAGTGAAAACAATCTCCTCTGTATTTATAACCAGATTCACTTTGGGGATCTGAGAACTGCCATATTTGGTGTGCAAAAACTGATGTCTGGCATGTTTGGAAACAAAAGCCTGTGTTATTTAGACTTAACAAGAAGATGCAGAATAGATTTATAATGATTGTAATTAGAATTAAAGCATGATTGCACTGAACTTAAATCCTGGTCCAAATTTCATATACACCCACAAATCCATCCAAATAGAAATTAACTTCATAATTAATACTGGATCGTTCCCATTACAAAAAGACATTATTAATTATTGATGATGCTTTTATTCCTTCCCAGCTGTTTCCATCTTTTCTCCCTCCAGTTCATGGAGTGCTGTGGATAATGCAGCGTGTACAGATCAAATCCCTCCGAGATGGATGGCTACTCCACTCTTGTCCTGCCCACACGCGGGAAAACCTGCTCCTGGATGTTCTTATCAAGCAAAATACAGAGGGGCATTTGTTTGCAGAAGCAGAGCTAGAATATTCTCTTTAGAGTTCAGCTTCCTCCTTTCATCCCACCCACCACCAGACACTTCCTGACATTTCTCCTGCAGGCACAGCAAGGCAACTGCTTTTCTTTTTTTTTTTTCCCCCCTTTTTTTTTCCCTTTTGCAACGGCTGCTCCTTCAGCACCGTGTGGGTGGTGGGGGAAGGGGATGTTATCTCAACAGCAAACACAGCCCAGCAAGTCTGGGACGTGAGGGGGAGTTTCGGGATGAAAATAGGCCTCTGCCAGCCCTCCTGCATTTGTGTCTCTATGACTAAGCACGCTGAACGCGTCGCTTTTTCAAACTTGGCTTTCTCTCTTTCCTTGATCTTTGTTGTTTCCAAGCCTCCTGCTCCTCTTTGTCCTTGCAGCCCCAGGGGACCTCGCAGAGGCAGCCCCTGACATCCCCAGTGCCAAGAAAATGCAAATCCCAGCCAGGGAGCCAGCCCTCATTGCTGCGGGGACAAAGCCACAGCAGCTCCAGAGCCGGGAGACAAACCCACCTTGCTGCTGGGCCTGGGGCTGCCTGTCCCCTCAGCCTGCCCGGGCCCTGAGAGGAGACTCCACTACCAATTGTTTGTCCACTGAAATATTCACTGGTTTTGCTAATGTCATTACAGCTCTGCCCTGGAAGCCTCTGCAGTGCAGGGCCATCTAAACCCAAGAGGTTTCGGCAGTTCTGCCTGTCTCTGGGACAGAAAAAGCTGGTGGTGGCTCTTCTCCTCCAGAGCTGTCACTGCTGCTTTGCCTCGAGGGTCACAGGAATGGGAGGCAGAGTAGGAAATAAAGCTGCCGGGCTCCGGCTTGTCTCGCCTACCCCAGACTCAACCTCATTCCCCAAAAGAGCCTCCTCTGAGCTTGAAACACAGCCTTCTCTGTCCTCGCCAGCCAGATGTGGATTCAGGGAGGCTTTAGCACTGCCTAAGTCATCTCTTGATATAGCATTGGCCTCTCATCACATCTACTCTCAGTCCCCTACAACTTCTTTGTCCCAACAAAGCACCACGTTTCAACTCCAAGCCTTCCTGTCCTTCATCTCTCACGTCCCCTCAAATCTCCAAGTTCTGTTTCCCCAGTTTTCTCATCAATGTTGCAGCTCTTGGGCCATCTTATCCCAGAACCACACCACGCCGTGCTGGTTTCCTCCTCGGTGTCACATGCCGAGTGAACAGCCACACTGCTGGTAACAACTCTTGTGCTTGTCCTTGCGCCATGGTGTCCACTGGAGGCCAAACACCATCCAGGCAAAAGGTGGGATTTGCCAGAGGGATTGAGGACAACCTGAAAGAATCTCTGGATTTTGCTCAGGAAGCTCCACTGTAACAGCCCACTGTTACAAGCACAATGCCTGTTTGTGCAGGTGCAAGTCACCAGTACAGCTACACCGGGCTCATCTATGCTGGTTCAACCTTTCCTAATGCAGTGCCTTGGAAGCCACGAGAGATAGCACTTTGCCAACTTCAAAATCCCATATTTTTATACAGGGCATCCTACATTGTCCTCCAGAGGCTCTCCTCGGACCCAGATGTGGGTACAGCACATGCCACAGCCCCGTTTCCCAGCCCACCTTACAAAGCCTGTCCTATTTGGATGCTCACTGAGCTCACCAGAAACAAAATTATTTGTTGTTATTAATTTGTGTTTGGCCCCAAACATGCAGCAGAAGTGTGAGCACCTGCAACTGCAATTCCCTGAAGAGAACCTGCGCTGGAAGAGAGGAAGGAGTGCCCAGATCTCCGTCCGTAGGGCTGGCAGGTTTTCTGGGTGATCTATATTCAGCTGCGCGCGCCCAGGGGTATGTGGAAAGATCATTCATCCAGTTCATTGAACTGCAGCCTGCATGTGAAAGGAGTTTCATGGTTTCTTTTTTAAATGTCACTGTTTTAAAGACGAACAGTCTCAGGCAGAAATATGCAGCAGATTCTAATATGGGCACTCCAGGGGTAAATTAAAAAGCAATTCAAAAACAATACGGTGGAACAATCTTGTCTTTTCCCTGTCTTACCCAGGCATTTATCTAGGTCTGCTCTGCACTAGTCATCACTGCATTATCTACAGATTTCATAGTGTCTTTTTTAGCCACATTAGGACATATACAGCTCATTCACAGTCAAAAGTAAGTCAGGTCTGAACAAGCTGCTCTAGTTCAAATGCCCTATTCTGAGATGGGAGATGTCGACAGAACACACCAGGGTTGATCTAGTTTTAAAAGGTCCACTCTTGTTGTCACTCTCTCATCTGCCCATAGTATCAGCTTAAGCAAACCTTCCACCAGGCATAGATTTCAACAGCATATGGTTGTACTATGATCTATTTTAATGACAGGATCTATTTCTAACAAAATATTTTGTGTAATGGTCTGGAAGCATTTTCAGTTGCATGTCGAAAGTTCAAATATTTCCAGCAGCTCCCTAATTTATTTATGAGAACCATGCAATGAAATAAAGATGTTTGTTCCCGTGTGCATGCTTGAGCAAGTTATAGAAATTTTTCATTTTATAAAACACTACGGAAATGTACAACGTAGCCCCAAAGAGTTACAACAGCTTTGTCAGGTCTTGTGACGTTACTGGAAACCTTGTGGTATTTGAGGTTATTCTGAATGCCCCAGTTGTGATTACATGCAAATACAGGTCTAATTAAAGCAAACAACCAACCCTGCCACACACACTTCCTAAACTTAAGCCTAAAAATGCAAAGGCAGGGCAGTAATAATGCCTCAAAACACAGAGGGCAACATGAAAAAGTAAGCTTGTTATCCTTAAGATCTTAATTCATAAACCAACCTCATCTTCTAAGGTCTTCATCCTGACTTCCGAAGAGGTGGATTTCTCAACATTGTTACTAATTGTTTAGGTAACGTATAAATATTTATATTCTAAGAGGGCTATTGCCTCTTTATTTTTTTTAACCTCTCTCTCTCTGTCTTTTCTGCCTTCCTAAGAAACCTCATTCAGAAATAGGTGCATTTTCAGTGCTGGGATGCTCTGCACACGTACGGCACATCTGTGCTGCTCCACACATGCTTTGGGGAAATCTGTGCGTGCACAGAGGCCTTTTGTGCACAACATCCACATGGCCCCACCATCTGCTCGGGGCACGAGTGGCCGTGGCCGAGGGAGCCTTGACATGTGGCAGCCCTATATTTAGACTATATTACAATTTCTGGCTATTCAAAAGACAATATCAATATAAATATCAAGCTGTGTAACACCTTTGATTCTTACTATATTTTGTACCTATTAAAGATATTAAAATATTCATTCTTTTCATCCGTAGCTAAGGATAAAAATTTTTTTTGAATAATTATTAAATCTCACACTGAGCGCACAGTTTACACACAACATCTTTTGTCGTTAAAAAAATGGCAAATTCTTTAAGAAATTTCACAAAATAACTCAACAGCTAGGATTATTTGATGCTTGAGGATGAGGATTAATGTATAAGTGAAAAGCATTATTCATAATTTATTAAATTATTACATTAATTGCTTCATTGTCATTGGAACGCAGACATTTCTAAAGAGAGACCTGACAGGATTTCCTAAATAAATCCCAATATTATGTATCTGGCACTTTAGGCAAGATGAAGGACAGTGTTTATGTAAGGATCACTTCATTCCCCACTGAAATGCAGCTGCTGCTTAATACCCCCCTTGAATTGTGCAAATCAGATAAAGCTAGGAAGCGGAGATTTCTCTTTAAGACAAAGTTTTAATTAGCAGTTTGATTATTTGAGTAGTAAGGAGAAAGGAACACATTGTTCTTATCAACTGCTTGTGGGTGCTGGTAATGTTTGACATTGTGCACAATAAAAAGGCAACAATCTGTATCTTACGCATAGTTTAAAATTTTTTCCTAATAGGCCTATGCTTCGCTAATGTTTTGAGTGTCTTAATTATTGGAAAGCATGAAAATGACAGGCAACATTACAAAGCTTTAAATATTTAGGTTTTCACCTTGAAAGGTTACACCGATTTTTGCAACCGAAATGTGACCTCTCAGGTATTTCAGGTTAAAGAGATACGCAAATCTGCATGGGACTAAGTCCTCCCAGTCTGTAGAAAGAACCCTTATATGAACTTTTGATCAACACCAGATGAGGGAAAATGTGGCCAAATATAAACCATCCCTTCCAACATCAAAACCATGGCTGTTTTACAGTTGTACCAACAAATGTTAAATTAACTAAAAAATTACATGATGGTTCATTCATGATCGGTCCAGCAGAGGCACAACAAACAAAAACCAGATTGGTCGATATTCTCAGGCTGATTCCAATCAAGAGAACACCCCCAATGTCCTTCAAATACTCCATGCTGCCTTCAAACCCCCGTACAGTAGACCCAGCGCAGGAAGGAAGTGCTTCTAGACGCCATGGCAGTAACAAAATCAAAAGCGCACGGCCTTGTGCTGAAAGGTACATTAAAATCTCTCATCGTTTTGGGCTTTGAACACAATTACTTTGTTAAATTTTGTTTTGTAGCGTGTTGAGCATTTTGTCAAATAAACACATACATACCCTCTCCAACAGGAAGGCTGCGAGTCCAACACGTCAACTCCCGGCGCATTCCTGAAGGAAAATCTCAACAATCCTGGTCTGTCCTGCCCCACTGGAGACCTGTCCTGCAGGGCAGCCCCACCGCTGGTGCTGGGCCAAGGCAGGGTGTCCTGGCGTTGGGCGATCATGGTGCCATGGAGGTGATATACCACCAGGCAGGTGCTGTGGCCCGATGGCGCCAAGGCAAGTGACCGCGCCATGGCCTAACACCTCAAAGAACCTCAACTTGATGGTGTGAGAGGTTCAGTGCCACAGGAGGTCACCGTCGCCACAGAGTAGGCCTAGCAGCCATGCCAGGAGGTGGCAGGGCCTGTGGCCGCCATGGTGACAGTCGAGGCCCACCATGGCCTGGCGCATCTAGAGATGAGTTTTGTGCCTCCCTCGCCAAGCACACCCTGGGATGTCCCTACTGGGTGTCCCCAAGCCACCCTGTGTCCCCAGGTCACCCTTCACCCCCAGATCCCCCATAGCTCCCCTCAGCACTGGTCCACCCACCCAGCTAGGCCCTGAGGAGGACGCACTGCGCCTGCGCAGTGAGGGAGGCGGCGGGAAGGGGGGGCGCTGTAGGCGGGTCCGCGCGGAGCTGCGCAAGCGCGCGGCGCATGCGCGCTGGGGCCCCGCGCTGGGCTTGTCGTTGCAGCTTNGGCCCGGCCCCCGCGGCAGGGTGAGTGGTGGTGGGGTGGGGGGGTGGCTGGGAGGGAAGGGGCGAGGGGAGGTCAGAGGGAGGGGGGAGCGGTGCGACGGGCGCCGCGGGCCCGCCGCTGCCCAAGGCCTTGACGGGGGGCACCGGGGGGGACCGGTGACCCCCACTCCCAGGCGTCGAGAGGCCGGAGCCGGCCTGCAGGGCCCCCGACAGGCCGCCCCCGGCCCCTGTGTGACCGCTGTGGGCCAGCGCGGTGCTGTCCACGCTGGCCTTTGAGCCCAGCTGGCTCTCCAGGATCTTCTAGTTGCCTCTTGGTTCTCCTTAAGGAGAAGGTCTAGGCATCGCTTCCATCAGGCTCTTGGCATCACCGAAATAATAAACTTCCAGCTACCTAGGATCCATCATCACAGTCTGTCTCCTTGTTTAAAGCACAATGCTTTTTTTAAAAAAAAAAAATTCATTCTGGTTGTCCATGTCAAGCCATAGGCAGGGCCATCCAGTTGTGAGGTGCTGAGGCTGCAGCCATTGTGTGAGCACCATTAGCCTTGCTAATCCTGAGGCCTGGGCAGTGAGAACTCCGGGCATCCTTATAGGCTTGAAGAACTTCATCTTTTAAACAAATGGAAGGAAGGTTCTTTGTGGCCCAAGCCTTGTAGCCTGTGAAGTAACTGAGGGAGAGTAACTTCTAAATCAGTGCTCAAAATAATGGTGCAACGAGTCACCTCCTCTTTCCTGCACGCATGCCTGAGTTCTGATTGAAAGCCTTCTGATAGGAACGAGGTAGAGTCACATCTGAAGTTGTGTGGAAGGGTCCATAGTCTACTAGAAGACTCTGAGCTGTCCAGTTCCCTTTTCCCAAAGATGAAGAAGTTTTCCAGTTCTCCAGCCTTGAGAAAGACAAAACCACAACCTCAACTTTTCCATTCCCATATATAAAAGACGTTTAATTTGCTGAATTCCTTTCAGGGAACACAAAGCTTGTGATTGCAGTGAAATTAATTCTTGTTGAACAGAACAGTTGACCTTCGGGATCTCATTGGAGGAGTGGCACAGACACTGTTTGTCTGCTCTGCAGTTATGGAAGTGAACATCATCACTGAAATGTCTTAGACCCACGTCTTTCAGACACTTGCACTTATTTACAAGCAAGCTCAAAAGAATTCTGCTGAATTGCTTGCAAATATTACATAAATGTCTAAGTCAAGATCAAGATTTTGGCTGTCTGCAAGGAAGTGGCTGCATGTAAGACAACAGCTTAAGAAATTGTAAAGGAAACTTCATTGGCAGTGATTGAAGTGTTAGTGGACATAAGGAAACACTTTTTCATCATGAGGACAGTCAAGCCTTGGAACAGGTTGCTCAGAGAGGTTGTCACCAGTGACCTCTTTATGCTCGTTGCCTTTGTATGCTTGATTTATCTCTCAACTTGCCTGATGTTACAACAACCAGAGAAGATGATTGCCTTTTGCCTTCTTAAGCTTGCCACTTATCTGCTAAGGAATAACGAAAAAGAATCTTCAAGTTAGTGTCATCTTCATTGGCCTTTGGGAAGATCTCATTCCTCTGTCAGTTGGCTAATCGTTGTCCAGAGATCTCCAGTAGTTATTGTTCCCTCGCCCTGTATGTTCTGGAAGGCTTCTTGTGCTGTTGGCATTGACACCCTGACACCATTCTCCGTTCCTGCAGAAGCTGGGAACTTGTTTGATTAAAATGTAGGGATGATTCAGGAAAGTGGCAGTTGCCCCAGGCGAGTTAGTAAGGGAAGAGGAAACACAATTTGCCAGTCTAGCTTGAAGGAAAATGCATTCCTGGTCCCAAGTCTGACAGTAGAGTTAAGATTAACTGTGCCAGAAAGGCTCCTGGGAGACTTTAAAATAAATAGTAGCACCAGTATAACTGTGTTTTATCTGTCTGTAATCTACAAAGTCTGAGAAGTTAATTTCTTCTCCTTTCCCCATCCCAAAACAAGTTTATGGATTGAGATGTTCTTGACAAAGCATGGGAGAAGTGAATCCTTCAAGTAATGAGTGAATTCCTTGTTTGGCTTTGCTTGTGTGCGCGGCTTTGCTTTACTCATTAAGCTGTCTTTATCTCAGCCCACGGGTTTTCTCACTTTCACCCTTCTGATTGCGGCTGCGTGGCGCTTGGCTCCCGGCTGGGGTTAAACCACGACAGGCTGATTTAATAATTTCTTCCGAGAGGAGCTTAGCAAGTGCTGATGCATTCAGAATTGCTCTTTTCCATATGCATTAAATTTTTTGCAAATACTGTTGCAGAAGCACGTACACTGGAACTGGCATTTTGCAAAACCCATTGACAAGCAGTTGCCATCTTTTAGCTCAATCCACAATAATGAGCAACAAACTAAAAAAGACTTTGCCAGTGTCAGACTGACATAGAAGTTTGTCTCATTTTGATTTTTAATAGTATCTGGAACTGGAAAGTTCTTGTGGCAAAATTGTTAAATTTGATTGTGGCAAAATCAAAACCATTGCATTTGCTAAGGAAAATATATCAACAAATTCTACTTTTCATATTTACTAAATTATATCAAGATGAACTTCCAAGGTGTCTGCTTGGATGTTTTATTTTCATTTAGTTTATCAAAATATTTGTGGCGCTTCAACTTTAATTTGTGTATAATATCACTGTCTTGGACAGTTTCTGTTTTGAATAGGATGTGATTTGTTTACGACAATGCTCTGCCAGCCCTTGGAGCTGGCCAGGACGGTTTGGGGTGTACAGTGCTGCTACTGAACTGAGACACTTGGACTCCTGGAAGTTAATTTGGGGTGAACAGGCGAACACCCGGGTGACCACAGCAACCAAACAGCTGTTTGCAAGAGATTTTTAATTTTACATGGCTTAAAAAATGGAAGGGAGCAATCTCATTTAGAAAGTTTTGTTCCCGAACTGCTTTTGAATGGTGCAACGAGGATAAAAACATTCCTCTGCGAAGGCTTGTGCACCTCTCAAAGGGCGCTTTTGATGTTATAATCTTTGAATTCACCTTCTAAAAATAAGCATAACACATCTTGGTGTTTCGCATTAGGACTTTTTACGTTGTATATAATACAGAAACATTAAGTAAGCTCTTTGTGGCCATTTCAAGGCCCGTTGCATGATTAGGATAGTGGAAATTAATTCTGAAATCACTCCCGATGTTCTTGAAGAGGTTATCTCAACTTTTCTCTCATTTAATGACTGTTGGATCCTGTCCTTCCTTCCAGACATTCCAATTAAAGTTGACCTTTCCCTAAACCAGCCTTGTAGCAAGCTTTATCTAGAGAATTTTCCTCAAGGTTTTCTGTCGGTGACTGACTCCGTTGAGATGATTTCCATCATCTGTTTTGTAAGCGTTGTAAGAGCATAAAAGCAGAGCTCTTGTACCTCACTCCTCCTTTTGCTCATAACACTCACTCTCTGCGATCGTCTAAACTCTTCAAAATAAGGCTTCTCCAGCAGAGAATATTCCATCAAGGGCATGTTAGCAGGATCGTGTGCTCTCAACATCTATCGTCTTGGCCTGTGTTCTGCCTTCTGATAGATTTAAAAAAAATGGTGTTTCTTCAGGAGTGGAAGAGGGAGATGGGCAGAGCACACCTGCAAGGTTGGGGGTTTTAATTAGTTGTCCAGTGGAAACATGAAAATAACGAGTGAGCAAGAGTGAATCTGGGAAAATGACTTTTAAGATAGGATAAAAGGAACTGTGTTATTGGAAAGGTCCAGCAGAGTGTTTGGTGGGTGATGTAGGTGTGAGGCTGTGATAAACTAATCTGCATGTTGCTGATCAGTCAGTCTAGACAGCGAAGTTTGAAAGAGGTTGAAATCTTGCTCTCTTGATTGGTTAAATAAGTTTAAAGAAAGTTTTACTGAGGGAGGATGCTTCTATAGGACAAGTTTCATCTCCATCATGTATTTGCAGGCAGAGGAATCAAGCAGACGCGGTCGGTGTTTGTGCCCTCTCGCTGTGATTGTCCATGTCCTTGAAGGCATTTGGTGCAGATGCTCTTGTTTGTTGGTGTAACAGGGTGGATTGCAGCAGCTTCCCTGGGAGCTCTGACCACACAGGACTAGTGGGTTCTCTGCCTGTTTTTATGGGTTTTCAGGCATTTTGGTCTGAAGAGCTTTGAGTCCTTGTAATAATACCTGCAAAGAAGGTGCAACATCCAACTAAGCTGCCTGTTTAAGAACCACTTCTTCGCAGGGAAAGAAAAAGTAGAAGCCAACCAGGGCGACAGCTACAAATGGGACAGGAATTGTAGCCACTAGAAAGAGAGAAGTTTTTATAAGAACAGGAGGGCTGAAAATTTTAGGACTGTACAGAATTGTGGAAGAGAAGTGGGACAGGGGAAAAGGAAGCCTCAGTTAGGAAAGTGCTACAAAGAATAAAGGAGAACACGTGATTGCTGTTCTGTCTTTAGGGGCAGAAACACTGAAATAGAGGGAACTGAACATACATACAGTCTCTCCAGTTTTCACCACCAATTGTTGTTGTTGGCACCGAACTCTTAGGAGAAGGGAAAAGACTTGTAGTACCTAATGGTGGCTGGGATGATTCACCAGTGTGGGCCTATTAACACAGAAACCCTTCTGGGAGGGAGGGCTGACGGTCCCTGCTGTGTTTATCAACAACCAGAAGGTGCTGCACATGTGCCTTTCCCCTGTTTGCCTGCAGAGCCATCGCGTTGCTTCTTATTTGAGGACAAATTATGATGAAAAACAGAAGACTTAGGTTTTATGTGTGTTTTGCTTTCTTTAAAGATTAATTTACAGAGAGTTGGGGTTATTTTTTTCCCACCTATTAGTAACATAACGGGTCGCAAGCAATTACCAGTGTGGTTAATTATCCTCCTGGGGGAGACATTGAGTAGAGGCACCTTTCTCAGGTTGTAGCCCTGGTCCTTCACCCCAGGTTGTTCCCTGGTTGCTTCTTGCTTGCATTGCCTGGACTGGCTTTCCCTTAAAAGACAGGCTGATGGCCCTCTCTTAAGGAGCTACTCAGCTTCTGCGTTAAATGGAATTAAGGGGATTGTGTGCTTGGCAGAATGTCATCTTCTAAATGGTTATACTTTGGAAAGCTTTGGCCAAAAGTATATGTTTGTAACCCGGGAAACGCCGTCTTTCTTGTGGGATGCTAAAATATGTAACTGAACTGAAGTATTTGGAGTGCCCCAGCAGGAACTTACGTCGTTATGGTATGGAGTCTGCTCCCATTTGGATGATTTTCACGTCTCTGTAACTTCAGTTTAGTTTTTCTGGCTTATGCTGTGAGAAATAAGAATTATCTTTACTTCGGCTCACTCACAGACTTAACGCAACCAAAATCCTGGCATCGAGGGTTGTTTGTAGTGTCTTAACCAGCAGCAGGAAAGTTCTGCATGAAGCCAGGGGTGAGGTTTTTAGGGGAGATGTTCTTTGTTTTTCTAAGAAAGCCTTTATCGGGGATTTCTTGAGTTTGTTTGGTGTGTGTTTTGTGTCTCTGTGTGTTTCTTAATGAGCGAAGCCCCCAGCAGGCTCCAGATCAGTACCTCAGATCTGGTGTTGTTGCAAAATCCGTTGTAAGGTGAACCCTTCCCATGTGGAGCTGCGTCCTTCCCAAATCCATGGCTGTGGGCGGATGGGAGAAGGGCTGGGATACCCCTCTGGTTTTTGTAATGATGGATTAAATTCAGAAAAGTGAGGCACGGTGTAACTTGCTGTGTGTTTGACAGGCTCCTCCGCTTGTCCCCGCTGAGGCTGGTGACAGCGTGAGCTCTGTGTGTCTGTGGGCACGGGAACCGTAACATCGGCAGGGGCTTTGTTTGGAATCAGTTGTGAATATTGAGAAAACTCGGGAATGTCGGAAAAACCTGGGGATAGAAAGAAAAGAGCAATGCGCTTACTTGCTGAACCCCTGTGGTTTCTGGTGAATCCTTCAGAATTCTGAACAGGCACAACTGAAATGGCAGCAACACGTGCCGAAATCTTCTTCCCTGAAACTTAAACATTGAAGATGCGTAAGTGAGATGCAAAATAAACCACGTTTCTTGGACAGGGAGATAAGGACCACAAGGAGCTGAAAAATGCCTGCCTTTGTCCTTTTACACGTACAGGTGATTGATTGGGATTTGCCTTTAAAAATAGTATCAATTTAATTACCCTGAGAGTACAATAGTGATTAAAAAGGATCTTTTGAAGTCTTGAGCGTGGCTGAGCTGCCCTCAAGGACGCTCCTCCCAGTGTCTGCCCAGCTCGGCTCTGCCTCTGCCTGCACTTGAACCCGGTCTCACCTACTGAGGGGTTCCTGGGGTGGGCATCTGCCTGTCTGTCCGTCCTGGAGCTGGGGGGCTGTCTATCCATCCACCGGTCCGGGAGCTGGCGTATCTGACTGTCTGTGGATCTCAGAGCCAGGGTAGCTGTCCAACTGTCCATCCATGGCTCCCAGAGCTGGGGCATTTGCCCATCTGTCTGTGTGTCCTGGACACCAGGACAGCGGCTGGCTGGCTGTGGGTCCAGGAGCCAGAACAGCTGTCAGTCTGTCCGTCTGTGAGTCCCAGCACTAGGGCGGCTGTCTGTCTCTCTGTCCACCTGTCTGTCCATGGGTTCAGGAACCAGGGTGGCTGTCTGTCTCTCGGTCCATCTGTCTGTCTGTGGCTGTGGGAGCCAGGGTGGTTGTCCAGCTGTCAGTCTGTGGCTCCGGGAGCCGGGGTAGCTGTCCATCTGTCTGTCCGTGGGTCCAGGAACCAGGGCGGCTGTCCATCTGTCCGTCTGTAGGTCCAGGAGCCGGGGTGGCTGTCCGTCTGTCCATCCTTAGGTCCAGGAGCCAGGGCGGCTAGGGGGCTCTGCAGGCCCAGCTCCACGCGCCGAGCTCTATGGCTCGCCTGACCCCGCCGGATTCTCTTCCTGCCGCAGCCAATCTGTTCCTGTAGCAGGTACCCGCAGCCGCCGGCTCTTTGTTACCCTCTGCGCTCCTCTCCCAGGTGCTGTGAAGGTACGAACTGCCGGGTCGGGGAGGGGTTTGGGGGGCGACAGCCCCAGGAGAGACCCTGCTGCTTAATTCTGCAGCAGTGGCAGCGGAGTTACCCTGAGGCATCACGGCTGCCTGGCATCCCTTCGGGGTGTCCTGTGGAAAAGGTCAGGCAATTGCACTTTAAATCAATTCTTTTCATTTTCAAATGGTGTCTTCCTTATCAGTGTAATGCATTCCGAATTTGGGGGAGGGGGGAGGGTTCCCGCTGTGTATCCAGGGACAAGGAAACTGTACAGACAAGAGGCTGAGAATCATCTCTATTTATAATTGCAGTTTTCTTAACATCTGCTTCCTTTCCACAGTTGGCTTATGGGCGCAGTAAAACCTAGGATCCACTTTCAAAAGGCTTGGTAGAAAGATGTGTGCCTGTCTATGTCAAGTTGTTACATTGCCTTGTTAATTTTTTAAAAGAAATTCCCTGTTTTGCATGCAAAACGAGGTTGTAGTCATAGGCAGCTTTTCTCTTTATATTGCACAGAATTAATCTATTAATTGCTTAATTTGTGGAAGCTGTGGCGACTTTGAACGCTCCTAAAGTATTGAACAGGTTTTTCAGTTATTTCAAATTAGCAGGGTGTATTAAAGCACAAACAGTGTCCTTCTGTCACCCGCTTCCAAGCAGAGCTGGGTGAGTGTTCAGGATGTAACGCTGTTTCCCTGAAATCTAATATCCAATTATTAGTAAAAAGAAAGCACGATACATCTAGTGGATTATTTTTTTTTAATAAAAGTAGTATTGTCTATACGTAAAGTGTCATTAATTTAAAGCAAAACACATTCTTCCAGGGATACCTGGTGGTTTTGTCACCATTTCTGCACTCCTTTCATTTATTTATTAATTACAGCCTGAGCGGGCAGCGCGTTGCTTTGTGCAGTGTTAGCTCAGGAGGTGCTGAGAAAGATACAACCTGAAACATTCAATTTTGCTGATATCAACCTCAAACTGTTCTCTCTTGAACTCTGGCAACACTTGCTACTTAAAAGCACTAAGTATTATTGAGTAATTCAAAATATTTGCCAAAGTGGTTGCCTGAAGGTGTTTTATAACATGATATTCTTGAGTTTTGTTTTCTAGCGGCGAGTGTGTTCTGAGGACTGTGGTGAGGAGTTGAAACCCAGAGTATTTTAATAGAAAACTTTCCATTCCTGATACTTTATTTACATTTATTACATTTGTGACTTAATCTGGGAAGTTGAGGTGCCTTTTCTTACGTCTGTCAAAAATGACCCCTAGGAAATGCTGTCTGATGAATCAGTTTCATGTTTCCCTCTAAAGTACTTCTGTTCCATTTTAATCACCAAATCTTAAAAAATCTGAGCAGAAGAAATAAAGGGAATTAAGGGTAATGACGACTAATCAGGGGAGGAAGTATGAGGACTGGTGAGAGAGGGAATTGCTTTGCAGAAATTTAATAGAATAATAGAGAAGTAGTTTCTGTGTAATACAAGATCATAATGCACTGAAAGCCAACTTACATGACTGATTAAGGTGATATATTTTTATGTAACTATTGCTATACAAAATTTCCTCCTGAGATGGCATTAAACAAGACTGTGATAGGATTCAGGAAAGGAATAGATGTGTATATAATTGAGAGAATGCCCCACACTAATTCATTTTTAAAAAGTGTATGAGCCCTCATTTCAGGACCTAGTCCAGTTATGGACTGGTTTGGAATGAGTGATTTACTGGGGAGGTGTATATATATATTTATGTATGTGTAGGTACATACGTAGCCACGCAAACACACAAGCACTTCCCTTGGTTTCCTCTCTTTGGATTTACTCCATGTGGGAGTTTTGATGCTCTTCACCATCAGAAACTAGATGATAGCTTAGATAAGGCTGCTGGTGTTATCAGATGCTGAAGTCCCTGCTCTGTAAACATTTCCAGTAGAAGCTTTTGACCACAGGACACAGATCTCCCTTTGTATCCTAAAACCTTTTAAAGGCAGAAAATACTGAAGAAGATCTCTTATTTTGGTAGCCTCACAAAAGAAAGAGAAAAGAAGCAAGAGTTTGTTTTTCCTAGGATGACCTTGGCTTTGGGAAGTGTTTTGGTTTCCATTCAGGTAGATTGTAAATGTTTTCCAACTTGTCCAAAATATTTATGGTAGTCCCTGACTTGCTCTTGCAGGTAGCCCCTTGTTCTGACTTGCATGTTGTCATGTCAGTCTGAGAGGTCCAGATTGCAAAATATGTTTTGGTTTTGTTTTTTTTTTCCTAATAACAGCATGCGTGGGTTTGTCACCTATTATTACAAGATTTGTTATCACCAGAGGAGGAGCAGTACCCGAGGTCTGGACGTGTGAGGTAACCAGGATTGTGTTAGAACCTCCAATACTTTCCCACAGGTGCTCTGGATCTCAGAGGAGTCAAATAACTACTTTGATACAAGCCTTCCTTGAGAGAAGGATGATCTGATGATTCGTCTCAGCTGAAAACTTCTCTCACCCAACCAGCAAACTCTCTGAGAGTTTTTTTGGAGAAGCAAGAGCATTATTGACAGGAAGCACGAAAAGGATCAAGGAAGGTCAGCGTAGAGAAAAGGACCATGGCTGTTGGGTTTGCCTCCCCAGGCTTTGTACTCTGATACTATTATCAGGTGGCAACAAATTCCTTTTTCTCTTGTTCTATTAAAAACATTACACCACCACCCTCCTTGTCCTCAGCATCCGATAATGGCACTGAGTGTATCCAAACTAGAATAAACTCGATTG
Organism: Thinocorus orbignyianus; assembly: GCA_013400375.1. NCBI lineage: Eukaryota > Metazoa > Chordata > Aves > Ciconiiformes > Thinocoridae > Thinocorus > Thinocorus orbignyianus. The sequence goes on along the minus strand of VXBW01000493.1, from coordinate 1,108,396 downwards.
ACTACAAATGGACTTCTAGATCAACATTGAACTCGCATCTCTGGAGACCCTGCTGGGATTGTTGTAGCAGTAACAGAGTTCAGGCCTTGCAAACCCTCCTGGAAGGTGCTTCCTTCCTGTTTTTTCCTCTAGATGATTGTGGGAGAGTGGTTTTTTGGTTTTTGTTTTTTTTTTTTTCTCTTTTGGTTCTCTATTTCACTTTTCCCACCTCAACTGTTGGAAAGTTTTGGTGCAGCATCAATTTGTCTTGATATTCACAATGCTGGACAGGTCCTCACTCTTCTGCCTGTGTTGTTGAGCAGATGGAGCTGGCTTGTCTTTGTAGACCTTCAAGTGACACTGGAAGGAGACTGGTGGACTCTTTGCCATCAGGTGAATCCTTTCCTGGGGCTGGCTGCTACCAAACTGATTGTTCCCCATCACAGTCCTGTGGAATATCCGATTTATCAACTAAATGACTTGAGTTAAATGAAATAAGAGATCATCCCTTTGCTATCAAATCCCATTACATTCCTTAAGATGGCTTAAGAACTGAAGCATGAGCAGGATCTACCAGAAAAGAAAGTGTAGAGCTGGGGTTGTAGAGCAAGGAGAGATGACTGAAATGAATCACTGTTATCTTTTAGGGAGAAAGAAAGGATGCTAATGAGTTGGGCATTCTAAAGAAAACTTTAATTGTGCTGGGCACATGTACTTCTCCAAGAGAGTGTTTAAGCCTGCTGTCAACCGGGACGTCTGTCAGAGAATGTTTAATGTGAGCAGATCTTCTGTAGAGCACTCGGAGTCATCCTCTGGTGCTGCTTTGGTTACGCTCGTGCAGACGCTTCTGGAGTCCTGTTAGGAAGTAAAGTCTTTCGCTGTTCCTAGAAAGGGAACATTCCCCCTTAGAGAGGTGAAACCTTTAGATCTGTGAAGCCCACATCCATGGAAGCCATGCTTCTTTGGGGTGAGGGTGCCAGAGCCCTGGCAGAGGCTGCCCAGGGAGGGTGTGGAGGCCCCTTCTCTGGAGACCTTCAAGCCCCACCTGGATGCAGTCCCGAGGGATGTGCTGGGCTGCCCTGCTTCAGCAGGGGAGTGGGACTGGATGATCTTGAGAGGTCCCTTCTGACTCTGACAGTTCTCTGATTCTACTTTCTCATTTATAATGTTTAGAGGAAATGAAGGCTCGTAGAACATCAAAGGTGGCAGGGTGTGTGATCTTGACCTTGTACAAGTTTCTCATGTAGAAGCGAAAATTTTGACATGCCCTCGTCTCTCTCCTCCACGTTCTCTGGGAAGCAGCACTAACTCTGCATTTCCATGGTGTGCTTTTACTGTGGGCTTCTGCACTTGTGTGGGTAAATGTGACTTCTCGGTAATGTAATCTTAGTTCCTAGAACTTTGCTGGGGGCAAGAAAGGAAGGAGGAGGAATCGCGATCCTTCTGGTTGGTTTTGGTTTTGATCAGATACATTTTAGAAAAGTACATGGCAGCTGACCAAGATAATGATACAGTGCTTTCCTTTTACAGTTTGAAGATAAATCTGATGCGGTATTTGATATTGCAGAAAAATGTAAGTATTTTTATTTATTTATACAAGGCCATAATTTCACAAAACATTTCCTAGAAGTATCATTGCTGCTGAAAAAGACCTGTCTCTCCCTTCTGGCCCTTGCTCCTCATTCCCTCCCTGCCTTGCCTTCTCAACAAGTGTCACAAAGGAGATGAATTGAAGTTAATGTTTTGTCTTTCTTTGGTTAGTTTTACTCAGTTCAGCTTCTGCTTCACTGTGCAGTGAGTGGGACAGAACTGGGTTTTATGTCAGTAACGTTGGCCCAAGAAGGCTTAGAGCATTCAAGGAATTGCAGCATCAGACAGAATTAGCAAAGGACGCTTGGGCTCGTCCTTTGTTATACAAAAAGTTAGGGAATTTTCTGACTGCTTTTGGTTTTTTTCCCTCCCTAGGTGGTGAAATTCTGGATGCAGAAATGTCTGAGGACGCCGACCACAACTTAACACCTGCCCTCGACAGCATATCTTACGGAATACAGAACCGAGCAGGGTCTGAAAACTCGCTGCTGGATGATGATGATGATGACGATGATGATGATGCTTATTTTCTGAACTCTGGGGACCTGGCAGGCATACCTGTTGTTGGGAGTGACAATGAAGATGATCAAAATTTCACTCCAAAAGACACTCTTTCTTCAGCGATTCACGATGAAGACCACCTGGAAGAGGGCAAGAGAGTAACGGAACATGAATTGGACAGTGAAAAGGAAATTCAGATTCAGAATGCAATCCAGAAGGATCTCACTTCACCCTTTGAGCAGGGCCCTGTATTTAAGTCAATTCGAAAAGATTTTAGCATAACAAGAGATAATGGCAAAGAGACTTTTTCAGCAAAGGACAAGAATAGAGAAGGACATTTTCAAGAACGTGAAAAACGGTTGGAAAAAATCCCTAAAGATATGGATTCTAGATTGAAAAGCAGTTTTCTTGACAAAGCAGGTAACTGTTGCCATCGTAGACCTGGCTGCCCAGCAAAGAGGAAGAAAACTAGACAGAAATTAGCAATAGGGGTAGTTATAGAAAACATCATCTTGTTGAAGAGAATATGCCTGGCTGTATGTAGGAAAGCATTTTATAAAGCACCCTGAAATACAGGGAACCCTGTGTTAGGACCAGGATTTGCCCAAGGGCCTGGCAGCATTAGGAGGGGTCTCGTCCTCCGGGGCTTGTTTCAAAGCCCCGACACATCCTTTGCTGTTGGGGTGGATTAAACCAAGCTGGGTGACCATTCAAGCTTCCTTTTGTGTTTTTTTTTCTCTCACTGTTTTTTATAGACTTTGGAACTCCTTTAAAGAAAAGATGATGAAATTTAGGTTAAATTAAGAGCCAGGAAAGATATTTTTTTTGTTGAGCAAAGCTCGTTATTAATATGCAGGTACTTAAAGTGGGATGTATTTGATAGCAGCATCAGGGAAAGGCTTGTTATCAGCGTCTGCAGGAAGTTAGCCAGAGAGTAACTTGAGATCTGCTTTTCCTGGGAGACTGCTCTCCTCCTTCCTCAGATACTTGAGGCTGGGACTTTCTCCAGCCAACACGGAGAGAGCCAAAGATGCCTGTAATCCATTCTCTTTCGGGGGAGCCTGGCAGCCACCAGTGGCCCGGCTGCCCACGCGCGTGCTTTTGGCTTCCCAAGGTCTGGAAGTTGCAGTAGAGCAGTGAATGAAGGAGTTAAGAGGAACCAGGCTGGAACATACGGTTTAATTTTATTCAGAAGACAGTATGGAGAGAGAGTTGGCCCACAAGTGGGAGCCTCCTGGCTGCTTCTCCAGATTCACAGCTTACAATTCTGCTATTTAAACTTGGCGTGGTTAGCAACAGCCTCTGAAAATCAGTGCCTCCAGGTTGTACAAGTGACAGAGGAGGAATACAGGTGTTTTTAAAGAGGAGTTGAAGATCTCACTCTACTTTTTCCTTCAAGTAGAAATCCACTGAAGAATGTTTCTGGGCAAAAAATGTGTTTTAAAATTAGTTTAAAATTGTTAATACCCACAGTTATAAGGTTGTGGCTGAAAACCCTGCAGCCTCAGGCAAAGTAGTCAGTAATTGAAACAGCAATGGGAAATGCTCTTAGGCAGCATCCAATATCCAGGCAAATCCAGAATTTTGAAAAGATACGTGCTAAAAAAGCATAACCCACTATTTCCTGAGAAGGGGGGAAGAGGTGAAAGCCCAGAAAAGCAAAGCAAAGCATGAGAGCTGTTGCTCTGAAAAAGATTTTCTGATTTAAGTGTTGAAACACGGGGTAGTTCAGAAGCCACTGGGGTGTGGAAAATTCTGAATGAACGATTTGCCTCAGAATTTGCAACTATTTTGCTGGAATGGGAAAATAATGACCTGGTAGAATAATAAAGTATCAGTGCTCTTGAAGGATTACTGTCCTGTTTGCAGGGAGAAGAAAGGGAACAGTTTAGTACTTCGGAGGCTGTCAGACTGTGGGGCTGGGGATTGATGTGAGACGCTAGATAGTTTTGAAGGAAATGCTTTGGAATCTGTATTCATTTCTATTTAATATATATGTTTTCCTCAGTTCATAATCAAGTAGAAGAAACATTACGGACGCAGTTAGCGCCACAAACTCCAGAAACTAACTTCAGGGTAAGCTATAGATCTTTCAAACACTTTTGCAAGTGCAGCAATATACCGGAATAATTCAAAATACGTTATTTTGTATTTGAGTGTAAATTTTGAGTATCAAGAAAACTGATCTTCTGACTCTTAGGCATCTTTGCTACTTAAACACTGCATATAATTTTGTAAAATTTTGCTGACCCTCTCTTTGGATTGAGGATTCTTTTGGTAGCTGCTTTTGTTCAGCATGGTCTGACCGACCCGTGAGCCGAATCTAGACCCGGATGCATCCGTCCCACCTGCTGCCTTTTTTCCAGCTGAGACAGGGAAGAGCTGTATCCACAGGAGATGCTGCCCAAAGAGCCGAATTTCTCCCCGCTGAACAACCAACTTAGAGAGAGCTGGGCGGCTTCTGCTTTGGCCAGAGGAGTGACAAGGATTGGGGGTGGGTGACAGAGGGTGCTGCAGGGAGACGGAGGCAGCGACTGCTCCCCATCATTTCTCCCACCGTCCGGTGGCAGGACCCATTTCTCTTGGTCTGCAGCAGAAACTCCCTTTGGCAGCAGCCCAGCTCCTCATGGCAGATGCAGGAGGGTGAATTCTTTTTCATATTATTGTTTCAGGAGTCTAGCTACCTATTTTCTAGTAAGGAATCTATTGGACAAGAGCTGGGGAATTCCTTTGCACCAAATATTAGAATTAAGGAGGAGCCTTTGGATGACGAATATGATAAAGCTATGGCCCCACAGCAGGGACTATTAGACAAAATTAAAGATGAACCTGATAATGCCAAGGTAAGTTTCCCATTGCATTTCTCATTTTGGTCTGACAGCTGACCACATAAGCTGGCCGTAAATTCAGCAATTTATTTGGTTTGTTGACCGAAATTTAACTTGGAGATGATAGTTTAGTAGAAGGATTTTTCCCTCTTACAGTACCCTGAAAACCAACCCCCAGCTTTTTGATGTCATGTTACCATGTCGCTGAAGATGTTTTGCTTTTCAGTTAGAGACAAAACAGAGTGCTGTAAAACTTTAATTATGAAGTCTGTGGCAATATAGACACTTTATCTCAACTCAGTCTCAGTAGGAAAAGAGAATGTAAATCGTGTTTTACTGGATAGTTTGTGAGTAGTTGCAGCCAGAGCTGTGCAGTCAGACAGTGCTGCTGCTGCTGCTTCCCTCTTAAAGGCTGTTTTGGCAGGCACCTTGGTTTGTTGTTGTAAATTAACACTTAGAGGTCAAAATATTTAAATACGTACACAAAAGTGAAGTCAATTTAAGCATGTGTTTACATGACTTTCTCATTTGAGACTGATGGTTTTTATGACAATGCAGGTAAAAGTTCAGTAATTGCAAAACAGAGACAGTCTGACCTGTGGATTGAGCGGTGCTGGGACACGGGTTGCCGAGCTCTAACCGGTCTCTTTGCCACTGCTTTGCTGTGTGACACCAGGGACATGAGCTGTGTTGCAATTCCTGACTCCTCACTGCTAATATTTGGGTCACTTGCCAAACTTTACGTGCAGTTAAAGGTGTGCAGAGCTTCCCGAGGTGATCATCCCACTTGCATCAATGCTGGGGAGCTGGTTCTTGTGCAGGCGTTAGTTCTAGCACCATTCTCTGTACTCTGGTGTCCTTCCTCTTCTCTTTGGGCCTGTCTTCCCTTTTTTCTTCTTTTCCTATAATATTTTTGGCTTAATAAAGAAGTAAGTGAAGAATTTGAGACTGTTCAAATTCCACTGCCCTTCTGATCTGTTCGGTGTCCATGAGATCCTTCTTTTTTTTCTTTTTTTTCCTTAAGCCTGTGTGGATCAGTTGAATCTGTCTATTTTGTCCTCTCGAGCTGGCATCTGCTGTGTGGATTTGTGTGGAATGCAATGCAAGATGTCTGTGGTTATCAAAGATCATATTAATAAGTAAAAGTTAAGACTTAAAGAATTTAAATATCAAGTAGTAATTCCTGGAGTCAAATCCTGTAATTATCAACTCTGCCTGATACTGGAAAAGTATGAGAACTGATCAAAGTTCATCTGGGTTTTTTTTAGATCGGAGTTATTGGGGGGGTTTTGAGTTTTTTTTCCTGCATCCTGAAACATAAGAGCATTTCTTGCTGTATCCAATAGTTGGGGCTGCAGGTTCTTGGCTTTCAGTGCCATTACACTGCTGTGAAACTATGCTTGGTCACGCACAGTTGATGTCAGGATTTGCCTCCATTTCTTTTGCTTGTATTAACTAAGGATAAAACTGCAGTCAAAATGCTTAAAGAAGTGGTATTTCTACAAAGAACTAGGTTTTCAATTGCAATATTAAATTGTAATGTTAAAAGCCATGGTCACAGCACATTCATACACAGCTTTAAACCTCCTCTTACCTGAGGTTTGAAGGTTTCAGGCTGGTGGTTCCTGGGATGAGAGAATACCATTGCCTGTTCTCCTGGGAAACCTCTTGAGAATGAGTTGGGTTGTCTTGGTAGAGAAACTTACAATTTTCCCACAGGAGTAAGAGAAGCATTAAGTTTAAGCATGTATTTTGTGGATGTTAGTGTGTGATTCTTAGGGGATGCCTTAAGCCAAGGGAGCAGTTTGCTGCCACTGAGAAGCGAGAGCTTAATTTTCCGTAGTGATTGGGAATTGGCTTACCTTGCAGCCAGACAGCAGCCGCGAATTTAGCTCAGTCATAACATGACATCATGCCCTCGCTGCTCTCAAATGACTGTAAGTAGGTTAAATCTTGTCATCTCTGTAGTTCCCAGAGATTATGCTTTTCAGCCTATTAAGATTTACATGTAGAGTGTTAAAATCTGCTTTATGGTTCAGATTTCTAGGGAGAGGACGGGCAGAAAGCACAGTGTCAAAAGTATGAGTAGCTGCGGTGGAGTGAGCCAGTAATTGAGAGCGGCAGCTATTCCACCAGTGACAGTCTGTAGGAATTTTCTCATCCTGGAGAGAGCAGGAGGCAATTCCCTTCCCAGGGAAGCCAGCTTGAGCAGGGACTGAGATGGTCAGGACTTAGATCTGCTGTGAAGCTTCACCTGACGCTCCTCCAAGGTCCGTAGCTCGTGGTTAAGCACAGAGAGCTTCTCCATTCCCAGGCTCTAGTTCACCGTTATCATCTATGACCATCAAGATAAAGAGTAAGGTCAGGGACTGCAGATCACTTCTAAATGGGCTTTGGTGTGAGTGGAAAGCCAAGATTTCTCTTAAGCTTTAGCTGAACTCTGAGGTGTCCTGGAGTACAGCAGGAAAGGGGCTGCACCAGGCGGCTACACCTTTCCATTTCCACACAACACCCCTGGTTGTAGTTTGCTGTGAAGCCCTGAGCAGGGACTGTGCCTGGTGCTCGTGGAGCAGCTCCTGTATCCCTGGCCCTTGGAGCAGGCGTAGAGGACTCGCTCCTGCCTTCCTGCACCTTAAAATTCAATACAGCATTATGAAAGAATGGCATCATGTCACCTGTTACTACATATGTGTATTTGTTCTCCTTTTCCTTTCCCTTTGTTTCAGGAGTACGGCCAACAGCCAAAATCTCAGGAAGGGGAGCTGAAAATCAGTGCTGTATTTTCAGTCAGTGGCAGTCCTCTTGGTAAGAAATAGGCAAGACTAACTTTATTTAAATCTCTAAAATATCTCACCTTTGCAAATAAGCTTGCAGCTATTCTGCATTTCGTTGGCTATGTCTGACCCCAGTAGGAAAAAAACACCCAGTTTGTTTTAGGGAGAATGAAATTCAGAGATGGAAAAGTAATTGTATAATTTAGGCATAGGAAAATTGAATGTGAAAGGGATGTTAAAGTGCATTCTCAGTCTTAAGGGTTGTTGAAACAATCTACTGTGCAGAAAACAGGGCACAGGGCATGTATTTATAGAGAGTTCATCTGCTATTTAATTCTCCCTTAGAGCATGACAACCCAAATAAAGTCATAAGCCGCGTGCTTGCCCCCTGCACACCAGTGAATGATGTGTAATACATACATAACAGTTACTCTATGTTTTCTCTGTGGTTTTTTTTCTTTTCTCTTTTTTTTTTAGCTCCACAGCTGTCATCAGGTTTCCAGCCTGCTGTGGCATCCTCTGGCATGAGTAAAATGCTGCCTTCTGTTCCAACCACAGCTGTTCGGGTTTCCTGTTCTGGCTGTAAAAAAATCCTGCAGAAGGGGCAAACCGCCTACCAGAGGAAAGGCTCGACCCAGCTCTTCTGCTCCACACTGTGCCTCACTGGATACACCGTCCCAGCTCCTCGCCCACCAGCTTCTACCAAGAAAACCTGCTCAAGCTGCTCAAAGTAGGACAGTGCTTTCATTTCTCCTTAACTATTTTCCTAATAGGAAAAGAAAAACTAAGTTGGGTACTTAGATCAGCGAAAAGCAAAGCTGTAAATTCAATGAACCCACCCTCTTGTAGAGAATGTTTAGTCTGCAGAAGAAGAGAGGAGAGCGAGTTGATGTGAAACCAACGTTAATTGTCTCTTTCTTTCTTTCTTTGTCTTTTTTTCCATAGAGACATTCTAAATCCAAAGGATGTAATCACTGCCCAGTTTGACAATACAAACTCCAGTAAGGATTTCTGCAGCCAGTCTTGTCTTTCTACCTACGAACTGAAGAGGAAACCTGTTGTCACTATTCACACTAACAGCATTTCAACCAAGTGCAGCATGTGCCAGAAGAATGCCGTGGTGATTGCAGACTCCTTTTTCACTTGAATTTCCTTTAGATCTGGGCAAGCTGCTGTCTCAGAAATGAACATACACATCCTTTCTCTTCTTCCAGATCAGGCACGAGGTGAATTACCAGAACGTTGTGCACAAGCTCTGCAGTGATGCCTGCTTCTCCAAGTTCCGCTCGGCCAACAACCTGACCATGAACTGCTGCGAGAACTGCGGGGGCTACTGCTACAGCGGCTCTGGCCAGTGCCACGTGCTTCAGATAGAGGGACAGTCCAAGAAGTTCTGCAGCTCCTCCTGCGTGACAGCCTACAAGCAGGTATATTTTGACAGAATATTAAAAAATAGGTCTTTGATTACATTCAGGGTGTTTTAAGAAACACCCAGTTTACCAGCTGATTATTTCAGTTATTACCTTCATCTCCGGCTCCGGGGAGACCTGAGAGCAGCCTTCCAGGATCTGAAGGGAGCTCCAGGAGAGCTGGAGGGGCTCTTGGTCAGGAAGTCTAGTGACAGGACAAGGGGTAATGGTTTTAAATTGGAAGAGGGGAGATTTAGATGAGATATTAGGAAGAATTTCTTTACTGTGAGGGTGGTGAGGCACTGGAACAGGTTGCCCAGGGAAATTGTTGATGCCCCATCCCTGGAAGTGTTTAAGGCCAGGCTGGATGGGGCTTGGAGCAACCTGCTCTAGGGAGAGGTGTCCCTGCCCATGGCAGGGGGGGTGGGACTTGATGATCTTTAAGGTCCCTTCCAACTCTGACCATTCTATGATTCTATGATATAAGACATCTCCTTTTCCCCAAATGTTGCTTAGTTTCCCTTAACCACAGAACTGGCTACGAGATTATTCCAGGGGCAGAGGAGACACAGAGGGACTGCTCAGCAGTAGAGCACTGTGACTTTTTTCAGCCTTTGAGATGCTCTCCCTGTTTGAGTATTCTCTGTTAAATTGTAGCATTTGAATTAAGTGGAGAGGGAAAGTAATAATTAGTTGATAATTCTGATTATAAGTTTTAAATGTTTAATATTTAAGTTTTGATGATAGTGGAGCCTCTTAAAGAGCTGAGCAGTTGAGAGAACCGTAATTTATTCTAATAGCTCAATTATTTTTGACTGACTTATTTTAATGCAATTACTTCAGGAAAAATTGCCCTCTGATAAGATAGTGCAACTTCATTTTGTGATTTGACTCTGCTACCCCATTATTCAGGCCACTTAGGCCAAGAAAGGCCTAATGGATTAAAAAAAAAAAAAAAATCTGGCAAAAGTATTTGATCCAGAAAATTACCTACAACATTAGTTGTCCTCTGAAACAAATCTGAAAATTAAATTAAATAATCTGGAAAGGAATTGGGATTTCATGCTGCTTTTGCATTTCACATCGAAAGCTCATATGTGTTAGTCTTCCTGAAAATAAAGTACGTTCAAAGCTTATAATTCTTACGTCTTTTTTATTGGTTTTTAGAAGGCATTCAACTCGATCGCCAGATATATTCTGATAGTTTCTGGGGGTTTGTATGTTAGAGAGGAACGTCCTCCTCTCTATTTCTTTTCTCATCTGTTAAATGGGAATATTGCTTACATCCACAGCTGATGGATTAAAAATCCTAAGCAAAATGTTGCTTCTCAGCAGAAATGTTGAATGATCCGTGCTACTACAGCACGGAGGCCTGTGCCCTGGCACCCAGGGACTGCCCAAACTGGTCTGCAAAGGTAGCCCTTATCCTGAAATCTTAAAATGTGCTGTGTCAAGTGCTGTGGCAGCCACTCTGATACACATTTTATATGCTAGTGATTAATTTCCAAGTTGATAGAAGTACTAAGGTTCAGATGAGTGATGGATTTCCATGTTTCCACAGAAGTCAGCTAAAATTACACCTTGCACACTGTGTAAATCTTTAAGATCTTCAGCCGAGATGATTGAGAGCACAAATAACCTGGGAAAAACTGAGCTGTTTTGCTCTGTTAACTGCTTGTCAGCGTATAGAGTGAAAATGGTTACTTCTGCAGGTACGTTCGTCCTTTTACTTCTTTAGAAGCCGAATTTCACATGGCTTATATCCAAACTTTGTTTTAAGAATTATATTCTTTTTTGAGGGGGTGGGACGTGGCTTCTTTTTTCCCCCAAGCTCAATGCTGAGATGGGAGCATAAGGACTTCCCACCAGAGATAAACCTAACAGTGACAGCACAACCATTTTAGCTTTGTTTTTTAGAGAGCTTAAACATGATAATAATAAACCTCAATCTATTTTCTGCTCTTGCAAGTGCAGCTGGTGGGTTTCCCAGTAGACAAATCCACGTCTGTGGCCGTGTGCCATCCCACTGCTGGGACTGTCCTCATCACCAGGGTGATGAGCTCAGTTACCTCTGCCTGATGTTGCAAACGTAGCCTCAACTGTTTTTCTTGTAAAGTAGAAAAATGCTTACTGACATCCTGGGGATACTGGGAGATTAATTAAAGGATCTGGCAAACAACAGGCACTGCAGCTGCAGTGTCTGCTTCTGGATCTGTGGAAACTTCATCTTGGGCTGCTGTGTGTACCTTGGCTTCTTGTTTGTGTTCTCTGGTTTTGTATGCACGGTGCACAATTGTCTGCAAGACAATTTGGTGTTGCCTAAACCACTTTTCCTTCTGTTTCACCCTCAGGTGTTCAAGTTCAGTGCAACAGCTGTAAAACTTCAGCCAACCCTCAGTACCACTTGGCTATGTCCGACGGGAGCATACGCAATTTCTGCAGCTACAGTTGCGTAGTAGCTTTTCAGGTGTGACATCTAGGATTTCTTCTTAGCTTAATTTCTAGAGTTGATGGTGCAGATAGCTGGGATGGGGGGTAAAATCTGTAATGCTGTAAAGTAAGGTCTCTTCCACGATTTGCTTTCCTGCAGAATTTGTTCAACAAGCCCACAGGAGTAAACTCCTCGGTGGTACCTCTGTCGCAAGGTCAAGTCATCGTAAGCATTCCCTCGGGGGTGACAGTGTCGGCCGGTGGCACCACCTCCACGGTGTCCCCCAGCTCCATGAGCAGCTCAGCTGCAGCTGGTCTCCAGAGGCTGGCTGCCCAGTCCCAGCAAGTCACTTTTGCCCGTCCTGTTGTAAAACTCAGGTGTCAGCACTGCAACAGATTGTTTGCAACCAAACCCGAGCTGCTTGACTACAAGGTAATAAAGATTTGAGCTTTTCAACCTCATGTTTCTTGACAGAAACCCAAGAAATGGTAGCTTGTATGCAGTGGTCTCTCAGTACTGCTCTGGGCTTACTCTGACCTGCTGTGGAGGAACTGGGAACTGATTTTGGTATCATTTAACCATTATCAAAACTTATACTGATACTAGCTCTTTGGTCTTAAAAACAGAAAAATCCACCTCCCAAACCCCCAAAGGCTATGATTGCCTGGCTAGGTAAGCACATTCCTCATTCTTGGTCCCAGAGATGATCCTTTTAATTCCAAGACAAAGGGTACTGGTGAGGACTTTCTGCAGAAAATTGTGTTGTCTTTGTTCTAAAGCAAAATGGGGAGACTTACTCACCAACGCTTCCTGTTATCGATTTCCAAGGGCACGAATATCCTTCTGAGTTCTTATTAACTATTAAAATACATTATCTGGCGTGTGAAGTGTTGAAACCCAAACCTTCTGGCTGTGTTGCAGGGTAAAATGTTCCAGTTTTGTGGGAAGACCTGCTGTGATGATTATAAGAAGAGGAGCAGTGTAATGGCACTGTGTGAATACTGCAGAATTGAGAAGATCGTCAAGGAGACGGTGCGGTTCTCGGGCATCGATAAGACGTTCTGTAGCGAAGGTAAGAAAGGGCAGGGCTGTCTAAGAAGCAGTTTTTGCCTTAATGTTATTAGTGACATTAGGAGAAACCTAAAGAAACAGAAACCTTTTAGGTTTAGAAACACAGAACTTTCTTCACACTGAGTGTTTTAATGGTATGTTTCAAGAAATTATTACAGATAAAGGTAAATACAAGAACTAGAAGTGCCAAGGAAATGTCATGTTGATATTGAAAGATGCTTTCTTTGTTTTCCTGCTATTTTCTCATCTTTTAGGTTGTAAACTGCTCTATAAACACGATTTGGCTAAACGCTGGGGAAACCACTGTAAAATGTGCAGTTACTGTTTACAGACTTCCCCCAAACTGGTCCAGAATCACTTTGGGGGGAAAATGGAGGACTTTTGCTCAGAGGAGTGCATGTCAAAATTCACAGTCTTGTTTTACCAGGTAAGCAATATTCTCACATAGCATCCTCTAGAATAGAAACAGGTGAGCAAAAGAGCCTTTGTAAATTAGGACCTGTCTGTAGCTGACTCCTGTGTCCGTGGAGTATATTGTCAATGTGTGAGAGATGAGTAAATCCTTCACTTCTGAGTATCGGTTTCTATTTAGAGAACAGCTAATAGGGGTTGCAGGCAGGCAGACACTGAAGGTTCTGCTGTTTTGTGTTACACTGCAGAAATGATGCAGTCTGACAGATTTCTTTACACTTTATTTGGCTAAGCAGTGTGCAAAGAGGTTTTTATACACGTACTCCTTGTTGCTGTTTACAAGCATATTTAATTTCTCCCTCCCTCTCTTTTCCTAGATGGCAAAGTGTGACGGTTGTAAGAGACAAGGGAAACTCAGTGAGTCTATGAAATGGCAAGGAGAGATCAAGCATTTTTGCAATCTGCTTTGTATTCTGTTGTTCTGTAATCAGCAGAGCGTTTCTGACCCTCCACCCCCAAACAACACAGGTAAAGCAGGCTGGGAACAGCGGTGCCTTTTGGTAGGAACATTTATTTGGAAATTCGATTCGTTGAACTTTTTGAAATTGACCCCCTGCTGGGGGGCTTGCCTGTTGACGTTGTGTGGGCTCAGTTTTAAATTTCTCTCTTAATTTTGGCAATTTCACACTTCTGTGGGTCTGAGATGAGATTGTGGTTGGTATACCAAATCTAGATTGTGTTTTAAGGAAGGTGAAATGAAAGCACTTTTCAATCACTTTCATAAAAGAAAGAGCCATTATTGTTGGGGTAAAATGAACTGTTATCTGCTCAGTTTGTGTCCTGTACTTGCAGGGAATTTGAAGATTTTTTTCGTTTGGAGAGAAGTCTGGAGGGCAGTGGGTGTTGTTTCAGAAATGCTGCCTTGTAAATGAACTCATCCTTGTTTTGGTTTTCCTCTGTTTTCTCTCTCCAGCAAACCTTTCCACGGCACCGGCTTCCTCCTCAGGCCCTCCTTCTCTGAGGAAGGACTCCACCCCTGTCATAGCAAACGTGGTGTCCCTTGCAAGCACCCCTGCAGCCCAGCCTACTGTTAACTCCAACAATGTTTTACAGGGTAAGGCTGCCAAATATGATGCTTGTGTTTTTAAATCCCTATTCCTGAACATTTATATCTGTTCGGGGGTCTTTTTCACTGAGGACAACGGCTTCTTCTTCGTTGTGCTCCACACCGGTGTGGATGGTTACAGTTTGTCCTTCTTTCCCTAGGTATAAATAATGACTTAAATGAATATGCATGCACCAGGGAATGAGGTTTATTGGGAATTCTTTCCCTTGACCTCGGCAGAGCATAGGTTATGGTCCTTGATGATAAGTACAAAGACTGTTGTATGTTTTCTCTTCGCAGGTGCAGTCCCTACTGTGACAGCAAAAATAATAGGAGATGTAAGTTTTACGAGAGACTCTTTTTCTCACTTTGGCCCAGATTGTATCAATAACAAGTAAAGTATCCAAGAATTTTGCACCATCATTTTGTAACTGCTTTTCCTAGTTGTGATTTGGATTTAACATTCATCCAGTTTGCAGATGCTTTGTATAAAGTGCATAGAGCTTGTATGGTGTAAAGTCTTTTTGTGTCCAGTGGCGGATTAATGAGATGTTTTAAGATAAAGCTTGTCAAACAGGAGCTCTTGAGATGGCTGCAGTAGTTCTCAAGCAATTCCTCTGTGGCTTCTATACTTGAGGCCACGTTTTGTGGCCAGAAGTGGGCTGTGGTGTCAAAAGGACTAGCGTGGGAGGGAGGGCACTGCTCCCCAGTGGTGTTGTGGCAGAGCTGTGGGGAACCATCGTCACCCCTTATCTGGGAATGGCTCCTAGAGTTCCTATTCTTGAGCAATTTGAGGTATGTGGTGTACAGCTCACAACTCTCTTAAAAGGTGAAGGTTTTATTGTGTAGCTCTCATGTTCTGGAAGTGACGCCCTTGCTTTTAGCTGAAGTGTTATTTACAGATTAAAGTATGAACTTTCCCTAATGAAGCAGATCCTGATGTTTACAGAAATGACTGAAAGTGACAGCGGGGTGTCACCGTAGTACAAACACAAACAGTTGGTCTGTGTGTAATCAGGAAGTGATCCTGATACTGCCAGTGGTTGTGTTTATTTCTTACTTTAATTGCTTTTCAGTAGTTTCACCTCACTTTACTAAGTTTATTGCTTATCTGTATCAGCCAAAATTTTAGTTGTTAAAAGAATCTTAATGTAAGTCCTCGTGAAATCCTTGCCATCAGTAACGTTCCAGGATCCAAAGTTTATAGAGGTTGTTTGGCTGCAGAAACCCAACACGCTTGCAGACTTGCTCACTGCACTGTTAACAGAAGAAAAGCCTGTTGGTTGAGTGAATTGAGGTGAAGACCAGAAAGTGCCAGATGCATTAGTACGCTCTTTTTGCAATAGCTTTTGAAAGATCATTTTTATCAGCAAGGAGAGTTTTGAATTGTTCACCCTCCCATAGTAGAGGGAGGTACAGAATTGCGCTGCCCTTCAAACCAATACCAACTCTGCCCTCCTTTGTGTTTTTTTCCCAACAGGCCAGTACTCAGACAGATGCCCTAAAGCTGCCATCCTCACAGCCACCCAGGCTTCTAAAAAACAAAGCATTGTTGTGCAAGCCCATCACACAGACTAAGGCCACCTCCTGCAAACCCCACACGCAAAACAAAGAATGCCAGACAGGTATGTATCAAACCTCCTACCTCCTACTTGCATGGCTTATGTAACAGACAATACTTCAAAATATATTTTAAAGCCTTTAATGACTTCTTTTAAGTCATTAAAGCTTGGTGTGTGATGAATCTTGAGATTCAACTCATCTTAGCATCCTGCAATCATCTTTCCTGCACAAAATGAAGTGCAATAATTAAGGGTCACACAAGAGGTTACAGAGGGAAGTTGTTTTCCTCAGGCCAAAATTTGTGAGTTCTTAGCTCTGACAGCCCAAGCCACAAGAGCAGACTCGCTCTGTTAAAGTACATGATTTCTCAAAGATTGTTTCGCCTCTCAATTTCCTTTAATTATTAGACACAGCTACTAAGACCCTCTGAAAATTAAGTCCCTATTTCCAGGATAATTTCATTAGCTAATGTATTTGCTCTAAGCGCCTTCTCTGGGCAGGAGGAAGCAGAAACACCTTCAGAGGCTGTTCCGTAGTCTAATCTGCTGTGGAGGAGTATCTTTGTTGTCTTTGTTGCTGTAGAAGGAGAGTATCTGGTGTTGATGTAAACCTCTTAATGAGGAAGACAAAGTGAAGTGGGCAGATCTTAGTTTTTTTAATGGTACCTTCTTTATGGTCTTGTAGTTACTTGTGAGATAATTGCAGCAGCACACCACTTAACCACTTATTGCCACTCTTCCCTTCCCACATTCATGTGTGTGGTCACCATGCTGTTTATTTCCAAACTCTAGTATAAAGACTTGTTACAGCAAAGCTAAAGTGAAAGTGAATGTGAACTGAGAGGCAGTGCTGTGCCCACAGTCACAAACACAAGGCCAGACAATTGTCATGGATCCTCTGGAGTGGAGTGGGCAGTCATAGGGTTAAACAACTTTTTGGTTTGTTCTGTTTTTGATAGAAGAAGAAGAAGTTCAACCCCAGATTGTTGTGGTACCTGTTCCTGTACCAGTGTTTGTACCAGTGCCCCTTCACCTCTACACTCAGTACACGCCGGTTCCACTGGGGATGCCAGTACCTGTAAGTTGTGCTTCAGTTCACTGGAGAGCTGGGTTACAGTCTTGGTTCTGCGCAGGGCACGGAGCAGCGTCACTGGTGCTGTGACTAGTCATGCAGGAGGTATTTGCAGTCCTTTAAGCCATTTCTTTCTTTATCACATCATGTTGGGTTACGCATCATCACCCAGAAACTACCAGTCTGTGGGGTTATTGCAGAAATCAAACAAATTGTCCAGTCTGGAGTTATTTTAAGATTATGGTTAAATGAGAGGAGTCTCCTTTTCATCACCCCCAAACACACTCTAATATTTCCCACATGTTCCATAGGTACCAGTTCCCATGCTCTTCCCCACCACCCTGGATAGTGCTGATAAGATCGTTGAAAGTATTCAGGACATCAAGGAAAAGATTCCCACAAATCCATTCGAAGCTGATCTCCTTCAGATGGCAGAAATGATTGCAGAAGATGAGGAGAAAGACAAAACACACTCTCATGGTGGTATGTGATGTTTTTAAGAAGGAAACAGAATGCAGTGAGATGGGATCCTCTCATTGTGGAAAATAGGTAGAAAAATAGATGTAGGATCTATACTGGCTGCTTCCCACTTAGGCATGCCAAGCTAAATGATCCTGTTGACTTACCAATATTTATTTTCCACAATAAAAGTGCTCACGTAGATGAAGTGCCAGCCTAGTCAGGACTGTAATGCTTATGTCATGTCTCAGCAATTTTGATGACTTATTCTTTTAAAATGAGGCGGCCTTCTGGGAATTCAGCTGAACTGGGTATTTGGAGATAACTTTGTCTCTGTGTACAGTATTCTGTTCTTTGTTTTGAAAACATACTTTCTTTCCAGATTACTTTACTCTTCTTCCATGGTTCCCATCTCGGGTGCTGGGTATCCTTGCACCTTTCTGAAACTTTCATCATTTCACAGAGGTTTGGCAGTCGATACCCAGTAGAGCTGTGCTTAACGTGGAACCTCGTTACATACTGAGCACTGGCAGTGGTTTAAATGTCTTTGCATTCCCTTTCCCTGCTCCTAGGTGCTGGTTTGACTTTTGCTGACAGTAACAGATTGCTAGAGGTAGTAATCTCCACATCAGCACATCATGCATTAGCAGGAGGAGTCAAAATCAAGAAGGCAGGGCAGCTCTTTTACGAGAATATTTTCCTATCAGGCTTTTTATGGTGGATTCTTGGAGGGTGGTGGAGGTTAGAATGTGTTGGACAATGATCATCCCATGTAATGAAAGTGAAACAAGCTGAAAGAAATCAACCAAGTATTTTAATGTCTACAGATGACTCAAATAGCAAACAGAGGGATGGAAACATTTGGAAAAGCAAACATGGGTTAGTTAGTTCTGCATTAGTTCTGCGTTTCTGTTTCTCCCATAACAGTGTGACCAAGGCAGAAAGCTGTTAGGGGAACTCTAGTGGAGGAGAAGAGGCATTGTGTGTCTTAGTATTATGACCTAATATGTAGGTTTTTGGTGTTCAAAGTGTTTTATATTAATTATGTCAGTTGTCAGTCATTTGTAGATACTGATTTTCTTCTTTTTCTAAAGGATCTCAAACGTCGGAGCACGAGCTCTTCCTGGACCCCAAGATATTTGAGAAAGGTCAGTTGGATTATTTTGGTTTATTGCAAAGGGATTTTGACCCTGTTCTATCTTCTCTTGCAAACTCCTCTTTCCTGTAGCACGGGGTGTATCTGATGGCTCTCGTTGCAGACCAAGGCAGCACTTACAGTGGAGATCTGGAGTCGGAAGCAGTGTCCACCCCGCACAGCTGGGAGGAGGAGTTAAATCACTACGCCTTACGGTCAAACACCCTGCCAGAGCCAGAGCCAGAGCTGAAGCAGTTCTCCAAAGGAGATGTGGAACAGGACCTGGAGGCAGATTTTCCCTCAGGTCTGTATGACATGAAGAAAAATGCATTGTTGTATGAAAGCACACACAGTTTTCTGAGCAAGCATTGCACCAGCAGCCTGCTCGTGAAGGGTCCGTGTAAAACTGGATATTGAAAGCTGCAGTCATGTAGCAGCTCTACTAATTAGTAAATTACTATTTTAAAAATATTACTGCTATCTTTAAAGGCAGCATTCCACAGATCCCCAGACAGCAGTAGCAGGTCACCTTGCTTGACTCCTTTGAATTCCCACTTCTATGTCCCTAGATATAACCCATGGGAGTGGTGCAGAGGAATATAGGTTTTCCTGAATAAGTACCACCCCCTGGTTCACTGAATACACAGGTGCAGTTGCCAGCTGTAAGGGATTCCATGATATCTACATGACGCTTCTGCCTGGGCTCTTAAATCAGATAATTAAACTCTTAATGGTGTTGATTTGACTTCAGACTCATTTGACCCTCTCAGTAAAGGACTGGGTGTGCATTCACGGTCACGAGCAAGACGGAGACACAGAGATGGCTTCCCCCAGCCAAAGAGACGGGTAAGAAGGGGGAGGGACTCTTGGGGAGGGACTTTGGGGAGGGACTCTTGGTCAGGAAGTCTAGTGACAGGACGAGGGGGAATGGTTTTAAATTGGAAGAGGGGAGATTTAGATTGGATATTAGGAAGAAGTTCTTTCCTGTGAGGGTGGTGAGGCACTGGAACAGGTTGCCCAGGGAAGCTGTTGATGCCCCATCCCTGGAAGTGTTTAAGGCCAGGCTGGATGGGGCTTGGAGCAACCTGCTCTAGGGAGAGGTGTCCCTGCCCGTGGCAGGGGGGTTGGAACTTGATGATCTTTAAGGTCCCTTCCAACTCTGACCATTCTATGATTGTATGAAGAAAGTGCTTGTGGACACATGCTCTGTTAGCATGCTGTGTGTACTTGTTCTCAGAAGTAAAAAAAATAGCGCTCCAGGGTGAAAATAAGAATTCCATTTATCTATGCTGTGTATTTTCTTCTGTTCTGCTATATCAGATAAGATTTTCTTTCTTCCCCCTCTGCAATAGATGTATATCATTTCAAGAAACTCCAAAAGAGAAATCTTTTAAGCAGTGTCATAATCTACAGCAAATAATCTATTTTCTCTTGTGCAGCCAGAGAGGCATCTCTTTCTGTGCATATTTATCACAGTGAGAATTACTGTGCTTTATTGCACCTTTTCTGTAAAATGTGGTTAATATTTGTCCACATACTAAAAATACATATGTATCCATTCAGATTCTGTCACAGAAGTAAGATTTTGCTACCATCAGCGTAACAGCTGACATGAAGTGAAGCATCCAGAGATTAAGAGCTTATTAAATGCATATTTGTTTTGATTTGGTTGGTTGCCTTTAGGGACGGAAGAAGTCTGTGGTTTCTGCTGAGCCCCGGAATTTAATGCAGGGCTCCTACCCGAGATGCTCTGTTTCTGGGATGACCCTGAAGTACATGTATGGGGTAAACGCCTGGAAAAACTGGGTCCAATGGAAAAACGCACAGGAGGAACAAGGGGACCTGAAGTTTTCAGGTGAATTTCTATCTCTCAGTGGAAACAGAAGTGCTTAGTTAAAGAGCACTTGGCACGATGTGTTGTTCATGTAAAATTTAGGAATAGATACTACAGAGTTCTAAAATATCCATCAGTGGAGAAAAGGTTTTATGAAATGCTCTCTTAGGTCTTTCCATGCATTTAAAAATCATAGCTATTACATTCTTAATTGATCTCTTCCTTATTAAAACAGGCTATAAAAGACCAGATTTCTTTCCAGCATTAGAGGTGTTAGACTTTTAACCTCCACACTGCTTTCATTTGCCTGGAGTAATTCTTCATTTGTAGAAGAGATGTTTCATGCAGCTGCGTCGCTTTACTGAGCCATTATCAGGCTGTAGTTCTAAGCTGACAACACTCACTTGGCCCTGTCTTTTTCATCTCTAACTAACACATTCACAAAGCATTTGTTTGTTCAGCAGAACTGTTTGCTGTAAAAAATAATCTGGCTACAACATTAAAATCTTAACCACCTTATTTCTAAGCTTCACAGCTGGAAAGAAACTTTCCCATTCTGTGCTGCAACCTGCTGGAAATTAACTGTAAAAGACATGAATTGTTCCTTATGTCTCACAGGAGTGACAGATAATAACAGCAATATAAATGTCATTTTTGTTTGTTTTGCTACTTAGAGATTGTTTGGGTGTTTTTTTACTAAAGCACAGCAGTCCTGGGATTTGGCAGTGTCTAACTTCCCTTTTCCCTGGGCTCATATTTGTCTTACATGCTTGTACAGAGAGTTTTGTGGGCAAATCTTCAGAGTCAAGCAGAGAATTTAAGTTAGGAATATAATTGAACTTTCAGGGGATGGCAAGAAAGAGAACAAACCATATTAAATACTTCTGCAATATAAGGAACTAAGTGTGGCAGGGCTTGTAGAAGAAATATCCCAAAGGGGAAATTTCTAGTTAGAATTAAGATCTGCTTTTTCCTCTCTTACTTGGAATTTTTCTTGTCATTATGTGAGAACAGCTGGTTTCTGTTTCCCAGAAGAGCAATCCCATGAGTTACTGTGTTTTCTTCTTGTGGCTGGGGAAGCTGCTCTTAGAATGAGTTCCAGGAGACCGTGCTCACCCAGAAAGGGTCCCTGCTGGGTCCCAGCCAGGCACTGTGGTCAGGTGAGGAGCAGCCGAGCCTGGTTAATTGTATTGAAGATTCTTTGATTGATTCCTTCTCTGCTGGCTCTGCTTCCCTTTCTGAATCCTGTGCGTTGCCCTTTAAACTCACTCATTTTCCCCAGGAGTGGAGTATGCTGCACTCAGCTCACGTCCAGAACCACTGGGAAATGCTCAAGATCCATCTCTTGCTCAGGATTCCCCAAATCCAGCCACAGAGGTGAAACCTATTTACCAGTCCTGCCTGGCCAGCCCGAGTACATGAGCCATGGCCAGGCCACATCTTTGGGTTCTGCAGAATCCCCAGCATTTAAATTCTTCAGTTTTCATCCCTGATTATTCACTTGTGGCCAGACATGCTGATGGTTTGGGTTTTATTGGCTAAATCCTCATGGAATTGTTAGCCAACAGGTAGGAAATGGGTCACAAGTTTACTCACACAGGGTATAAGTGTATGAGATTCTACCTATGTGAAATAATAAGGAATGTGTGAAGATTTAATCTGTTGGATTAAATTAATTTCTCTAATAATTTTCCTTGCCACAGTTCGGCCTGTGAAACTCAAGGAGGACATTCTCTCGTGCACTTTTGCTGAGCTGAGTTTTGGCTTGTGCCAGTTCATTCAAGAGGTGCGGAGACCAAATGGAGAAAAATATGACCCTGACAGCATCTTATACTTGTGCCTTGGAATTCAGCAGGTAACTCAGGGAATGAGGGTATGGCTGGGAAACCAGCTCGAGTTATTTGTCCTTTATATCCATAGGCCCATGTGGCTGCTTGGGTTTTGTAGAGGAGGCAAGAATGTATCTTTGTTTGTGTGTTTTATTTTAGTTTGTCTGAATATTTGTTTAATTTGTCTGGAGTTTTGGTTAGAGGGAATGAGCTGCCCCTGGTGGGAGGAGCATGGGCTGGAGGGCGAGGGAGTTTTGCTTAGACCAATCTGGGTACCTGTTTTATTCTTTTCATGCACCAGAGAGATTTGCAGAAACCTGAGTCTCCTCAGAAATGCTTTCTGATGGAATGTTTTAGATCTAAAATAGTTGCACGATGCTTTTCTGATACACAAGGTTACATGGAAAAGGTTCCCCAACAGAAACTGAGCTCCTCCAGTGGCTGGGAGGTACCTGCTGTGTCAGCCACACATTCAGACAAAATACAGTGGGAGTAATTGCACTGTAATTAGTGAATGCTGAGAGTAAGGTAATGAGTCCTTGCTGCCTGCCTGAATACAACAGTCTGAAACAGTTCCAGTACAAACCTGGAATACTACTAAGTTCTGTTAAAACTCAGTGTCAGTTCAGTGTATTTATGAGTGACTTTATTTTTTTTAGAGTAGCCTGTTTATTCCTTTCCCCAAACAGTTGTGTGGAGATGAAGAATGAAAAGCTCCTGCTAATGTCAAATCTCATTTAACTAGGCATGGAATTAGCTTAATTATTTTTTTTTCCTGGCTGTGCTTGAAAAAAAAACAAAAATGTGGAGAGTTGAAATTCAAAGTGCCATTGGTGAGGTGTAGGAGTGTCAGCATTTTGGGTGTGTTCCAGTTTTGACTAATTTATTGCTCTATGCTCCTGGCTTGTAGAAAACTATTTTAATTGCTGTTTGACAGGAGTTGAAGGGACTTCCACACCAGTGCTTGTAAGTCAGGCTATTTCAGCAGCTGGTGCTGGGCCTGTATCTGTTGTCAGGAGGTATAAGCACATGAAGTTCTTTTTAGTAGAAGGCTACTCAAAAACTTCGGGTTTATATAGGCAGATTTTTTTTTTCAAGAATATTTAACACTTAGAGGAGGAGGATTTTTCACAAAACGGCTCTAGAGCTCGGAATATTAAAAATAATTCTTGCCTAGACCTCTGATTTCATATTGGGCAGGTCCCAGTCCTTGCAGAAAACTTGATATCTTAATGAAGATTTCAACAGACTGTTTTGGACTTTAAGAGACTGGGCCATCAGAAAGGAAAGAGTCTGATGTCCTGTATCTTCTCTGCAATGTTCGATAATCACAAACTGTGTCTTCCTTTTTTTCTCTTGTAGTACCTGTTTGAGAATGGTAGAATAGATAACATTTTTACCGAGCCCTATTCCAGGTTTATGATTGAACTTACAAAACTTTTGAAAATCTGGGAACCTACAATTCTTCCAAATGGTAGGACAATTCTTTTGTTTCGTGTAGCTGCATGACAAAGCCATGTTATCAATTAATATTTTCTCAATGCCGTGAAGCAGAATGTGATCTGAGGCACTCACATCAGTCTTCTCTTTCTCCATTTCATTGTTTGTGGTAGATTAGTGCCGTGGGGTTGATGTCTGTCTCTACTAGTTACAGGTTGCACTTAAATATACCTTTGCCTCTGATAGTTCCTTTGGAAAAAAGGTTTCCCATTCCTGTAGTCAATGTGTTAGTTGGTCTCTTCTGTCAAGCTTTAGCTAAGCTTTTTTAAATAGAGGTGGCCAGAATTGACTGTAGTATTGGAGAGGAGTTACTGCAAATGCCACGCACAGTTGCACTGGTATTTCCCTTTTTGGTGCTGGAAGTACCCCTTCTGCTAAGTCCAAGGATCACATTAGCAAATCACTGCAATCTTGTCTGATCTCCTCAATTCCACATTCCTCTCGCCTCAGTCACTCCCAGTTTTAGAGTTCCTAAATTCTGCAGATATTTTTAATTGATCTTCAAGTATGAAGATGGTCATTCTGTTTGTAAAGCAGGACACCAGCTGTGTTAGCACGTAACATCTTTTCCACAGTATCAGTGAAACAAATGACATTGTCAATCCCATATGTAGATCCACGACTGGCTTTTCCATTAGAAAATAAACTTGTTACTATTTGATACAGTAATAATCCAGTTATTATAGACTGCTGCATACAGGGATTATTTTTTTTCACAGCAAATCTCATATCTCCTTTTTCTAACTGACTGTTGGGTTATCTGTATCTAAAGGTGGTACATTTTCATCTCCTGCTCCATGTCTCAGGAATCACACATTTTTGCAGGACTGTGGTTCAGGAGAGTCAAACTAGAATTTAGTGAGATTCTGCTGGTGCCCGTGATCTTCCCCTGTCCCCTTCTCTCCATTCCCCAGCATGGTTCTCCATGTCCTCCCTATGTTCTTGCACCCCCTGTTCTTGGTTTTGTTGGAATCACTATTGCTCAGGATGGGCCTGAGTTCAGTCTGACAGGCAGTTCATTAACGCAGAAGGTTAGTTGGAAGGGGATTTAGGTGCATCTCTTGCAGAATCTGCCTACTTAATTTCACTCCTTTCTGCCTTCCCACCCTGCTCACGTGCAGTATTTTCAGTGCTTTTGGAAAATTCTGAAAATCTGCTAGATTAGACCCAGCCTGTAAAAGCTGTTCATGTGTAACTGAGTATGGGGACAGCCCTTAAACTGCATCAGTAACCCTCTGCTTTTCTCTCTGCCCGTTGTCTCTAGGTTATATGTTCTCACGAATCGAAGAGGAGCACTTGTGGGAGTGTAAACAGCTGGGTGCATACTCCCCTATCGTTTTATTGAACACGCTTCTGTTCTTCAACACCAAATACTTCCAACTAAGGAATGTCAGTGAGCACCTGAAACTGTCCTTTGCCCACGTCATGAGGCGCACCCGAACTCTGAAGTATAATACTAAGATGACATATTTACGGTTTTTCCCACCCTTTCAAAAACAAGAAGTAGAATCAGGTGAGTGAACGCTGTCTGACCAGCTGAATTTGGACAGTCATATTTGTATTGTCTGCTCCTGGTTTTAAAAAGGACTGGGGAGAAAAAGAGATTATACAGTAAGAATATGAGCCTATGAGTAGTTCAACCTCTACTGTTTTCATGTGTATGTTCAAGATTTTTGCATTTTTCTTTTTGCACATGAGTAGGGATTACCCTCTTGACCTCAGAGGCAAAGAAATAGAGCATTTTGTTTCCAAGTATTTTTTGATACTTGGAAAAGGGAAGTCTTTAATCCTATTGGCTTCTTCAGTTCATGGTTCCATTGTGTTACGTGAATTCTGCTTTACTAAGAAAAACTATATCCTCCTTATTTTTCTGCTAGATACTAGCTCTCACTGATTTCTGGGAGGAGGACTGGGCTGTGGATGGCCCATAGCCCCGTGGCAATCTTTTGCCCATCCAGCAGATCAAACCAGTTGGCTTGGCGTGTGGCAGGAGTGTGTTTCTGTGTGCTGCAGGGTCCCACCAGGGACTGATGCTGGGCTCAGAGATGAAGGTTGCTTCTTGAAGGTGCTGTTTTTCACTGAACTTCTCTGCTGCTGTTTTTGTGCATCCAGATAAATTATCTGTAGGCAAAAGGAAACGCAGTGAGGACGAGGAGATTACAACAGCAGTGGAAATGGCTGAAAACACAGATAATCCCCTGCGGTGTCCGGTCCGGCTTTATGAGTTTTACTTATCCAAATGGTAAGTGCCAGAACTTGATTTTTGATCTGTATGTAGACAACAAGAGGCCTTTGGGCAAGGATCCAGCCAGACCTTTGTGCCTGTGCTGTGGGCTCCTCTCTCCAGTCCCCAGTCCCCCAGTGGGAACGGAACCACAGTGGGAATTAGGTAAAACTGCTGATAGCTTTTGCCTGCAGAAATGTGACATGAACTTTTATTTAGGAGTAAGAAAGGAGGCTGTGCAGCAAGGACATAGATATAAATGGTTTATATGGAAACTTCACTGAGCAGGTGAAATATCATGTTCTCTTTTCAAAGAAAAATACACACACAAAATGAAACAGCATCTCATTAGTGTCAGCTAAAACTCAGATAAATTATCCTCCAAATTGCACCTACTGAGCTAACTATGAATATTGCCATTACTGAGGTGCAGGCTGCCTGGTGTCTGTCCTGGCTCTCCTCCTCCTCCTCTTCTTACCTTGCTTGTCCTCACTTGGGTCTCATTAGAAGCTTTAAGCTGTCCTTGGGCTGGGAAAACATTTTCATCTATCAGGGCAGAGCCCCTGCAGCGGTGCAAGCAGCAGTAAAAACTCACTTTGCTGTTTCAATGTGAGCATTGCAAAGCCAGGCAGGAGGAGTCCTTGCTCTGGAGGACTTTGTGTCTTCCTGCCGGAGCCTGGAAGCTGCCTCAGAGTTAGACAAGTTTTTCAGCAGATGGGTTTACCTTTCTGCACCACAAGCAGGCAAGGCAGGGTTTGGTTTGGCTGGTTCTTGGGCATTCCCTGTGCCGAAGGACACAGCAGTCGGGAATGCCAGGGCCAGTTTAATTCAGAGATTGAATGTCAGATGCATCTATCAATCGTACCAAGATGCTAGAACCATTCATGGGACATGGAGCTGTTGGAACAGGTCCAGCACAGGGCCACCAAGATGATTAGAGGGATGGAGCACCTCTCCTATGAGGATAGGCTGAGAGAGCTGGGACTGTTCAGCCTGGAAAAGAGAAGGCTCCGGGGAGACCTGAGAGCAGCCTTCCAGGATCTGAAGGGAGCTCCAGGAGAGCTGGGGAGGGACTCTTTGTCAGGAAGTCTAGTGACAGGACGAGGGGTAATGGTTTTAAATTGGAAGAGGGGAGATTTAGATGAGATCTTAGGAAGAAGTTCTTTGCTGTGAGGGTGGTGAGGCACTGGAACAGGTTGCCCAGGGAAGTTGTTGATGCCCCATCCCTGGAAGTGTTTAAGGCCAGGCTGGATGGGGCTTGGAGCAACCTGCTCTAGGGAGAGGTGTCCCTGCCCAGGGCAGGGGGTTGGAACTGGATGATCTTTAAGGTCCCTTCCAACTCTGACCAGTCTATGATTCTATGATTCTATGATGAAGATTGAAGAACCATATCTGTAAAGATGTGACTCATTTTGTTTGTTTCTTTATAAGCAACTAATGCTAAATGAGCTGGAAACAATTAACTGTTCCCTAAACTGAAGGGGGCAAACCAAGTCACTAACAAAAAGCTTTGAATGACGCTGTTTCAATGACTGTGATGTCACCTCGGTGTGACTTTGCCGTTTCTCCTTAGCGTTTTCTGTGAGCAGGACTGGCAGTGCTGCCTCCCAATGACGTGCTTTCCCTCTCTTTCCGGTGACAGCTCCGAAAGTGTGAAGCAGAGAAGTGACGTCTTTTACCTTCAGCCCGAGCGCTCCTGTGTCCCCAACAGCCCCATGTGGTATTCCACGTTGCCAATAGACCCCGGCACCTTGGACATCATGTTAACGCGTATTCTTATGGTGAGGGAGGTACACGAGGAACTTGCCAAAGTCAAATCAGAGGACTCTGATATTGAGTTATCAGACTAACTGAAGTGGGGTGTTTCCCTTTGAATACACATCAGAAGCACCAAACTGTGAATACGTCCAAGCCTTTGGAAAATGTGTATCAAATAAGCCACGATAATGTCACCTACAGGCGTATTTTGACCCACAGTGGATGTACAAACTGGAACTGGAAGGCAGCAAGCTGCGTGAGCTTCACCAAACGACGTCCTGTGGCACCGAGAAATCCTCTGAACAAATTCCAGACGAACTAACCTGTTTGAGTGGTGCAGAAATCCTTCATCTGTTTAGGATTTGAAAAAGTTGTGAGATGTTTTTAAGGAGAATGGTTGTGTAAAACCTACCGGAACCGCTGCTGGGCACGGGAGAGCTAGACTGTGGCTCGGGTGAGTCCTCAGCCGGCCGGCTGGCAGCCCTTGCTGCCAAAGAGCACGTGGAGACCCTAGAGCTCTTCACAAGGACAGGAGAGAAAGCGGTGGTATCCAGACAGACACCTCCCATTACAAATACACCCACACATCAGGCTTTTGTCATTTCTTTTCAAACTGGGATCAAGTGTTAGGAGGGCAGGAGCCGCCGGTGGGCCAGCCAGGGGAGGTGTCTGAAGGGACAAGTGTCTGGCTGCTCCTCAACGGTCACAGGGTGCCAGAATCTAGCTCTCGCTCCGGGCTGGCACCAGCTCCCTCTCTCTCTCTTGGCTCTCCGAGGTGGGAGAGGTGCCGTGGGTCAAACTTTCAGAGCGATGATGTCACGGGACAAACATTTCTGGGGTATGTACAGGAGAGTGAGTGTCCTGGGGGGTGTGCAGAGCCCCCTCCCTAGCCCAGTAGCTCTGCAGTCTGTCAATATAATCTAGCAAATACTGTGGTGCGCGGAAATTTTTTCCCCCCTTAAGGCAGCTTTCCTTTCTCCTCTTTCCCTCCTCCTTTGTTTTTGGTTACTTTATAAGGCGGATCTGGAGGGCCTTGTCATTTCAAACAAAAGATAGGTGCACTCTTTCCCTTTCCACCTTTGCAACACGTGCAGTGTTGTACAAAGGATGCAGTATTACTTCTGACAACGCAACTGTGGTAGAAAATTACCATGTGTGGGGTTTGTTTTTTTTCCCATCCCACCCAAAGAGATTTAGTCATAGTGTTGGAAATGGAAGGAGATTTTTTTAAGGCTTGGCTGTTACTGCATCTTTTTGAAGAGAAAAGCTCCCACATCATGTCTAGAGGACAGGACACTGTCGATACTGCCTGTATCTCCGTTTTCTCAAGTAGATGTCTGTTCCTCATCGCCAGTGGTCACGAAATCACTGGAAACCCAAACTATTTTTAAAGAAGAGAATTGTATGGTTTTTATCTAGCTGGGCTCAGTTATCCATCTTCTGTAACAGGGGTCTGATATTTGATCTTGTCACTAAAATTTCAAGAGATGAAAATCAACAGCCTTGAATTATATTTCCTTTTTGGGTTTTTTTTTTCGTTTGTTTTGTTTGTTGGGTTGTTTTGTTGTTTTTTTTTTTTTTTTTGTTAATTATTTTTTTAGCAGTAACAAAAGTAATTTAACAAAAATAAAACCAGAAAGTAGCCTCTTGACGTTGTGTACTCGGTAGTCCTGTCCCTGCCTGTAACAGATTTCACTGATGTATTTTTTAATACAGAAAACTATGTGAAAAGTAAACCTGCCCCTGATTCTGTCTGATCAAAGCCCACCTGTGTCTGTCATTTCTGAGCAAAGATACCTCTTCCTCCGTATCCTGCCCCAGCTCCCGGGGGGGGAGATCTTTGGGCCCTAGCAGGTACCCTGCCAGGGATGCTCGTGCCCTCGGGGACGCTCCTGGAGCATCCCCTGGATGTCCTGGATTTCTTCTTCTCTGAGCACTGACCCCTCCCTCCCCGTAGTTACGTTAAATAGGGAACAGTATTTTGGATTGGGACGGTTGATAGAACATTTTGG
Source organism: Thinocorus orbignyianus (assembly GCA_013400375.1). NCBI lineage: Eukaryota > Metazoa > Chordata > Aves > Ciconiiformes > Thinocoridae > Thinocorus > Thinocorus orbignyianus. The sequence continues at coordinate 1,078,912 of VXBW01000493.1, read as the reverse complement.
GGTGAATAAAATCGTTCTGGAAAGGTTAGCATTTAGGTCTGGAGGGGATAAAAGCAGCCTGAGCTTGCTCTGTTGCACACAGGTGTGTCCCGAACCTCCATGGCAGCAGGAGAGGGGAAGGATCCAGGGATTTCTGTATCTCCTGGCCATCCCCTGCGAGGGCTCAGGGTCCTTGGCAGCTCCCCCTTGCCCGTCCTCCCCAGGGCATGAGCCAGGCGGCATTAGGACAAGTTGGGAGGGTGGGCACTGTGAAAAATAATGCATTGGAATTTTCCCTTCGTGGCCATCAACAGGAATATTCCCAGAAAGTTCTGTATTTGTAGCTTAGGAGCAACGTGCTCATTTTTTATTCTTTCTCTGAAGACCCTCCCTCTTTCTTGGCTGTGAACAGTTCATTTTCTCCAGGTACTTGGGGTGAAAGATACTTTCCTCCTCGTATTGTCTCAGCCAGGAAAGGGAAGTCTCTTGGAGCTGGGCTGGCTGACAGCAGAGCTGCCAACCCTTGTGCTAATTCCTTTTACGTGGTGGCTCTGGGAGGAGGGAGGGCTGGGTGCAGCTCCAGGAGAGAAGGAACTAAAAAAATAGTTTCAGTTTCAGTTTCTGGGGTCAGGCACCTTCTGCTTGGAGGCCCTTGGGCAAGTTTGGCCCCAGCTTTGCCTCGCTGGGGGCGGGTGTGTGTGGAGCAAGCAGGAGCCACAGCTTTTCACCTCCTGGTCCTTGGCAGAGGAAATAACAAGCCTTGTCCCTGCGCCTCCTCCTCCTCTTCCTCCTCTGCTGGTGCTGTGCTCGCTGCCTGAGAGCACTCTGCTGCCCCAGCGGGATGGGCAGGTGGGACTGACCCTGCTTTTCTTCCTTGCCTTGAAAACTGGAGGGTTTGAGTGATTTTGCACAATATTGCTGCATTTCTTAAGAAGTTGACTCCAGCCCTTTATGTTTTTGTTTGTTTTTTGGAACCAAGGGGGGAAATGACTTCCTTGGTCTGACCGCTGGTGTGAACAGATCCCCTCCAGCTCCACCAGCCTCCAGCCCCGCAGCACCTGGCTGAGCTGTAAGGTCTTGCATTTTTTGTCTTCTGTTCCTTTCCAAGAAGCATTTGATAACTTCTGTGTTGTGCTTTAGGAGGAAAATGTTGTGGACGTGCCAGAAAGAGCCAGGAATAACGGAGCAGAGCTGCTAGGGGGTGAGGGAAGGGTCTTGGGGTGGGGGGATGCTCTCACCCTCTGGGTTGCCTGGGGCAGGTGGGTGATTGCACCCGGCAAGAAGATAATAGGGATACTGAAGAGTCTAGATTTCATCATTTTACATTCAAAGGATCTCAGCTGGGTGCTGTTAAGAACAATTAGTGCCTGAGGATGGGACAGACTTCGGGAGAACCTGAGTTTAGATGCGGTTGGGTTCCCGTGCGCCAGCTCTTCTGCTCTTTCGTGGCAAATTGCAAAACCCACAACAGCTTTTTTTTTAATTATTATATTATTATTTCAGTTGTCCTCACTAGATGCTGCTGCCGTGGAGGTCGTTAGCACTTGTGCCATGGAGGTCATTAGCACTCGTGCCATGGCACCAGTGCCAGCTCTGGTCCAGGGGGTGGTGCAAGGCTGCGGAAGGGCTTTAGGAGTCGTAAAGGCTTGAAGGAACTCGGGCATCTGGGGTTCTTCTAGTCACACTATTTAAATTTCCGTTGGACTTCACACCCACTAAAGCTCATGGGTTTTCACCAGAGACAGGGTTTTGATTCAAGAAACGAAACTGGAGCTGGCTTAGGTTGGAGGGGGAAGAGGGAGTGTTTTACAGAGGGAATAAAGCATCAAACTCCAAAGCTCAAGGTGTGGCCAAAGGGCACGGCTTGGATGCAGACCTGGTCCAGCTTCCCAGAGTTTGGTGACCTTGGGGTTCCGAGCTGACTGGTAGAACATGTCAACGAAGGGCGTTCCTAGGTCTCCAAGTCCTGGACTTTTGAACCTATTTATACCACAAAAAGCTGGAACAATCTGGAAAGTTCTTTCCGACCTGCTGGGAGCCAGGTTTCCTGCTTTTAAGAGCAGGGTGCAGGCAACAACTCTTGACTCTCTCCCCAGAGACTGGTGCCACAGCCCAGGCTCCAGCACCACCTCACTGCTGTCCTAGAGATGAAGCCTCCTGTCCCATCCCTCGCCGCTCTGGACCTCGGTTGTCCCCACCTGCAAATTGGCCAGACTTTCCTACCTCGTTTGGGCATTATCAGGCTAAATAAATTCTGTAGGATGCTTTGCAGCCCCGTGATGAAAGGTGCTATCTAACTGCAAAGTGTTACTTCAAAAGATTTAAAATAGGTCACCCGGTGCATCGTAACCTCTATTAAAAAAAAGACTTTTTCTTATATGAGAATTTATAGAGTTCAATGTATGGTATTAATAAGTGAATTTACTGAGACCCCCCAGAAATAGTTTTTGTTTGAATCGTATCTGTATTCTGGAGAAGTGATTAAAAAAAAAACCTTAACCTTAATAAAAGAGTACATCCTCCTTTCCTGGATAATGTTGGAATCTTAAGTTTAAAAGCAGAATCTCACACATTTTTAAGGGCTGGGATGGGGGGGGGAGGGCAGGCACTGATTGTTTCTAATCCAGCATTTAAGCAGCAGCTTAATATCTCCACTCCAGATCTAAGGTCTCCCCAGAGGGTTCTCTTCCAAGGTGGTGAGACCCTGGAAGAGGTTGCCCATTGAAGCTGTGGCTGCCCCAACCCTGGAAGGGTTCAGCCTGGAGAAGAGGAGGTTCCCTGGAGACCTTAGAGCCCCTTCCAGTCCCGAAAAGCCCCTTTTGGGGCTTTTCGGGACTGGAAGGGGCTCTAAGGTCTCCCCAGAACATTCTCTTCCAAGGTGGTGAGACCCTGGAAGAGGTTGCCCAGAGAAGCTGTGGCTGCCCCATCCCTGGAGGGGTTCAAGGCCAGGCTGGATGGGGCTTGGAGCAACCTGGGCTGGTGGGAGGTGTCCCTGCCCAGGGCAGAGGGGTTGGAACTGGATGATCTTGAAGGTCCCTTCCAACTCTGACCATTCTGTGGTTCTAGGATTCTATAACAGGGACACTGGGACCCCTGCAGGCAGGACACTGGGACCCACCAGCATGGCCAGGAAAGACAGAGAAGAGTATTTGGAGGCAGAGCGGGGAGCGAGGGGTGCGGGGATGGGGACACCCCATCCTCGGGGAGGAGAGGAGGAGGCTCCAACCTGGCCGAGTCCCCTCTGCCAGCCCCGGGGACAGAACGGGATCGCTGACCCAACACCAGACCATCACCTTCTCCAACAGCGACTCTAATTGCTGCTCTTTTGGCTTTATTTTTCATTATTTTCAATTAAAAAGGCGGGCAGGAGCGCAGGCAGGAGCGCAGGCAGGACACCGGCAGGACGGGTTGTCCCGGTGCTCGGCAGGGTAGAAGCTCTCCCCACTGGCAGCCAAACAGGCCGCCCCAGCCCCTCTGGAAGGTGGCCAGGGAGGGGAGCAGCCCTGTGGGCCAGGTTTGGAGCAGATGCCCCCTGTTCTCCTGCCATCCTACCCCGCTGCCTGCTGCTCCCTGGATGAGCGCCGCCGTGTCCTGCCCGAACCATGCAAGGGCTGGACCGAGCTTCCGCCTCCCTTGGGCTCACCATCATCTTCATCATCATCATCATCGCTGCTATCAGATTCTTTATCTCCTCCTTTTTTTTTCTTTTCCTTGGACAGCAAGGCCCCGACTGTCCCACCAGAAAGCCCCAGCACGGTTGTCAGCCCAAGTTTGGTAGCAAGAGAGAAACCTGCAGCTCCTGCAAAGACAGGAAAAGGAGCGATACCCCAGGAACATCACGGCTGCTGGCTGAGGGACCGAGCACCGGGCAGAGGCAGCCAAGGATGTCTCCAGACCATGCCAAGAAGCTGGCTTGGGACCCTTTCCAGACCCTTTCAGCTGCCCACGCTTCGTGGGTTTCTCTCTTCCCCACAGTTTTGGGCAGTTCAGACCAAGGGTGGGTTAAAGGGGTGGTTGGGCTCTACTGCGAGCCCAGCGTGTGATCCCCTGCACTCCCTGGGAACCAGCCCAGCTCCCCTGCCTGCCCCACTCACCCACGGACTGCAGCACGGCCACCGTGCTGCCCGCAGCCACTCCTCCCCCGCTGGCAATGGCAGCTGCTGACATCATCTTGGCAGCCAACGACCCAGCGGCGATGCCGGCGGCCGTGAACCCCATGGCCCCGATGACCCCGATGGCAGCGGTAATTCCAACGACTGCCACTCCTGCAGGTGGGACACAGTGGCATCAGGGTGGGCTCTGTGACCCCACATCCCCCCCCGCCACCAGCATGAAGGGCAGGGGTGCCAGCGAGGACTGTGCGGGGCTGCAGCAGCGGCTGCAGACACATCTCCAGGCTCAGGCTGCTGCTGCCCCCTCCCTCACAGCAGCACCCCAACTCTCCCCACCACCCGCAGCCCCCAGCCCAACCCCGGGATGGGACCGGGCTCCTGAGTGCTGCCGATCGTAGAATCACGGAATGGTTTGGGTTGGAAGGGACCTTGAAGATCGTGTGGTTCCAACCCCCCTGCCTTGGGCATGTCCCATCAGAGCAGCCTGCCCAACGCCCCGGCCAACCTGGCCTTGAAGCCCCCCAAGGATGGGGCAGCCACAGCTTCTCTGGGCCACCCGCCCCAACGCCAGCCCCTCACCTGTTCCCACAGCAGCTCCAATCAATGCTCCTTTGACTTTCTTTTTCATGGCTACGAGGGAAACGGGCAGGAAGGGTGCAAGCAGGCTACAGGCAGGGTGCAGGCAACTCAGCTTCTCCCGGAACCAGCAGGACAATATTTGCCTACCCTGGGTGGATACCAGAGCTGGAGCCGCCCCATCCCACCCCAGAGCAGGGCATGGGGGCAGAGGTGCTTTGTGGGGGTGTCTTTCTTTGGGGGTCAGAGACAGCAGCAGGGGACACATCTGGCAGCTCCATCCCACCCTCTGGAAGCCGCGGGGTGCCTGCCAGCCCCACCACCCTCAGATCAACACACAAGGGAATAACCTCATTCCGCTGAGGAGGATCAACAGGACCAAATCTGAGCAGAGACCAGGTTCAGTTTGGATGTGGATGAAGCCCTGCGGAGGCAGCTGGGATGCAGCGCAGGGATTCTCCCCCTGGGTTGGGACACCCCCACAGTAACTCCAGACAAAGAGCGAGCCCTGGCCTTAATCGGTGAGCAATTACACATTTTGGGTCCTCATTAAGAATTCTTAAGCCCTCTGTGCAGTATTAGTTCCACTTTACATCCCAGACCTGTGGTTTATTAATTGTGTGGGAGTCTTAAAAAGTTATGGTTAACATCGAGGCGTTTGTTTACAATAAAGTTTATTTGAGTTTATCACCGGGCTGATTTTCCTGTGAGCTTCCAAAACAGCGAGGGAGAGATGGAGGAGGTCCCAGTGGGGACAGGGGCGGGTTGCAGCAGGGGTCTGGTGTTGCAAATTAAAAGGATGCAGAAAATGTAGAGGTTGTAAATCGCAAAGTTTTGGGTGACTCAAACAAAAAAAGTGGAGTGAACTTTAGCCCCGTGGCGCGGGCTGGGCTGTGTCACATCCCATCACGTCACAGAAGGACAGCCCCGATGGCAGTCGTGGTGGCGGCCACAGCAGTCTGCACAGCGGTGGAGATCCCTGCAGCTCCTGAGGAAGAGGAGGAGGAGGAGGAGGAATCAACCTGAGCCCCCCCAGCCCCAGCACGGACCCCCCCAGCTGCGCCCCATGGCCCGGGGGAGCTCCCCCAGGTGAAACAGCTCCACACTTGCCCGGCTGACAGCAAAGTCATCAAAGATTGTGCGAGACCCTTCGTGCTCCCTCACTCACCCAAGGACTGCATCAGGGCCACCGTGGTGCCCGCAGCCACTCCGCCCCCGTTGGCGATGGCAGCTGCAGACATCATCTTGGCAGCCAACGACCCAGCAGCGATGCCAGTGGCCGTGAACCCCAGGGCCCCAACGGCAACGGGAATTCCGATGGCTGTCATTCCTGCAGGTGGGACACCGCGGCGTCAGGGTGGGCTCTGTGACCCCACATCCCCCCCCTGCCACCAGCATGAAGGGCAGAGGTGTCAGCGAGGGCTGTGCGGGGCTGCAGCAGCGGCTGCAGACACATCTCCAGGCTCAGGCTGCTGCTGCCCCCTCCCNAGCAGGGGTCTGGTGTTGCAAATTAAAAGGATGCAGAAAATGTAGAGGTTGTAAATCGCAAAGTTTTGGGTGACTCAAACAAAAAAAGTGGAGTGAACTTTAGCCCCGTGGCGCGGGCTGGGCTGTGTCACATCCCATCACGTCACAGAAGGACAGCCCCGATGGCAGTCGTGGTGGCGGCCACAGCAGTCTGCACAGCGGTGGAGATCCCTGCAGCTCCTGAGGAAGAGGAGGAGGAGGAGGAGGAATCAACCTGAGCCCCCCCAGCCCCAGCACGGACCCCCCCAGCTGCGCCCCATGGCCCGGGGGAGCTCCCCCAGGTGAAACAGCTCCACACTTGCCCGGCTGACAGCAAAGTCATCAAAGATTGTGCGAGACCCTTCGTGCTCCCTCACTCACCCAAGGACTGCATCAGGGCCACCGTGGTGCCCGCAGCCACTCCGCCCCCGTTGGCGATGGCAGCTGCAGACATCATCTTGGCAGCCAACGACCCAGCAGCGATGCCAGTGGCCGTGAACCCCAGGGCCCCAACGGCAACGGGAATTCCGATGGCTGTCATTCCTGCAGGTGGGACACCGCGGCGTCAGGGTGGGCTCTGTGACCCCACATCCCCCCCCTGCCACCAGCATGAAGGGCAGAGGTGTCAGCGAGGGCTGTGCGGGGCTGCAGCAGCGGCTGCAGACACATCTCCAGGCTCAGGCTGCTGCTGCCCCCTCCCTCACAGCAGCACCCCAACTCTCCCCACCACCCGCAGCCCCCAGCCCAACCCCGGGATGGGACCGGGCTCCCGAGTGCTGCCGATCGTAGAATCACGGAATGGTTTGGGTTGGAAGGGACCTTGAAGATCGTGTGGTTCCAACCCCCCTGCCTTGGGCATGTCCCATCAGAGCAGCCTGCCCAACGCCCCGGCCAACCTGGCCTTGAAGCCCTCCAGCTTCTCACAGGTTGCTCCCCTGGACCGTTTTGCCCTGGAGCCAGGTCCTCTCAGCCCATCACGACAGGGGGAGGAGATGGAGACCGAGTTGCAGGTGAGGGTTTGGGGGGTGTATCTTTATCTGGGGGTCAGATAGAGCGGGGAGGCACAGGAGAGATGCAAGGGGCAGGGGGGGTCGCTGCGGTTGGCACTCGCCTGTCTCCAGGCTGCAAAACCCTCGTCGCTCCACAACCACCTGCATCCCCTACCCTGAAACCGGGAGGGGGCTGCGGAGGCAGAGCTGCAGCCCGAGGGTATCAGAGGGTCCTGCACCCTGGGGGCAGTGGGTGGCACCCCCCGAGGGGGCTCTGGCTGTGCAGAGCAGCAGCGTGATGCCCTGCAAAACAAGTGATTGATTTATTTATTGCCCGTGCGGTCAGCTACACCCACACCCACACCCAGCACCTTACCAATCCCTAACGTCGCCCCGATGGCAGCGCCGAGGATGCCTGCAATGAAGGAGAGATGGATGGAGGGTGGTCAGTTGGGGGCAAGCACCTCGAGGGGGCTCCTCCATCCCCTGCCCACACCCCCGGAGTCCCTTCCTGCCCACTGGAGAGGCCTCTGCCCCTTCCTGGGGACACCCCAGCACCTCTCCCCACCAGCATGGACAGCCTGGAGACCCCTGAGCCCCCGCCCCGAGCCCTGCCTCAAACGTGGAGGGTCATTCACTGCGTGTCCCATGTCCCCCATGACACTCACCCATGATGGGAAGGTCTTGGGGTAGAGTTGAAGATGTGTCTCGTGTGGGGTCTCGTCCAAATCTGGTCCTTTGGGGAAGAAGAGTAAGAGTTTCTTCCCAGGAGGGTGGGGGGGGTGAGTGGGGCCGGCCACAGCTCCCACAGCCACTCCCCACCCACAGAATCAGGGAATTGTCACGGATGGGAGGGACCTTGGAGAGCATCGAGTCCACCCATACACACATCCAAAAAAATAAAAAAACAAACCCAAAAAAACCCACCAAAAAACAACCAACCAACCAAAAAAACCCAAACCAAACCAAACCAAAACGAAACAAAACCCACAAAACCTCCAACCCCACAAAACAAATCGCCCAACCC
>VXBW01000493.1:1029486-1067323 GCA_013400375.1 Thinocorus orbignyianus | reverse complement strand
CCATACCCCCATCCCTCCCCAACATCTCCCCCCGGCTCATCCATCCCCGGCAAAATCACTGCAGCAGCTGCTCCAGCTGCTGAGTGCCTTAAAAAAAGCCACCCAGAGGTTTGGGAATGGGGAGGAAGGTGGGTGCTGGATGGTGGGGGGGACCTGGGGTAGCACCCCAGCCCCTTCACCTGCAAGCGTGGCCCATTTCGGGGCTGTGGGTGCGTGGTCCTGGTGCACCCAGCCATGCTGACCATCAGTCCCCCCTTTTGCAAGTCCAAAACATGACACCAAGGTGTCCAGGAGCTGGGTTTCCCTTCCCACCCCGTCCCACCAGCATGGGGGGGCTCCCCACTTCGTGTGGCCGCGGGTACCCCATCCCTTTGGGGAGGGGACAGCCAGCCCCACTGCAGGGGGGGCACCCCACCACCACCCCGAGCACCCACCACCCACCGGGGGTGCCCCTTCAACCCCACCAAGACTTCGCTGCCGCCCCCGCTCCTCCAGCTGAGCGCTGGGGGGGACACTGTGACCCCCAAACCCCCGGGGTTGCCCCCTCCCTGCCCACGCCGGGAGCCGAGCGGGGGGCTGCAGCACCCCCAGCCCCCGCGGGGCTCGCTGAAGGTTAAACGCCGGCGGTGGCAGGGAAAGCCCCGCTGCCTCCCTCCCCCAAAAAACCCCCCGCAGAACCCCGCACGGCCACTCACTTCACGGTCCCGGGTGGGGGTGACAGCGGGCGACGGCGTGCCGGGCCGGAGGCAGCGGTGCCAGCCGGGGAGGGGCACCCCGCTCCCCTCCTCGCCTTGACTTTGCCGAGCAGGAGGACTCCAACGACTCGTCCGCAGGAGCTTGCAGCATCCTCCCGCTTCAGCGGGAGAAGTTCCTCGCCAGGGAGAAGGGGAGGGAGGGGGGGAGGATTTAAGGCAGACCCTGCCTGGGATCCTGGGATGCGGATGCCTCCGGGTGCAGGTGAGGACCCTCCGCTGGCTGGGCACCCCCCAGGCCCCCTTTTCACCCCCCGGACCCCTTTTTCACCCCTCAGACCCCTTTTTCCTCACATCCCCCAGCCCTGGTGCCCCTGGCACACAACTCCCAGTGTGCCCAGGCTCCAGGGGTGATGTGAGGGTGATCCCTGCCCAGAAATCCTTGCCCCCCCCCGGGATGAGGCAGCCAGGGATGCCAGTGGCACCTCTGCCCCCTGTCCCGTGCCCCCCAGGCAGGGGTCCCAGAGAAATGCCAGGCATTGCTGGGCCCAGCAGCAGCTCAGAGGGTGAAGTGGAGCCCACGGGGCACTTGAGAGGGCAAAACCTATCGCCACTGTAGCCCCCCTGGGCTGGGGGCATCCCACAGGGATGGGCATCCCTGGGGCACCCGCTCTGGGTGTCCCCAACACTCTCAGGGTGACTGTTCTGTCACCCGGAGCAGCACAGCCAGGGGGTACAGGGTTCCTTCACCCACCCCGGGACCCCACTGTCCTACCTCTGCCTGCGGAGGGGTGAGGGGGACCCCAGCCGGGGGCTGCGGCGGGGGCAGGAGGCTGGGAGAGACCTCGTGGCAATTCCCAAAGGGAAAAGCCAGGAAAAGCAGCGGTGTCCCTCCCGCGGTGGCCCCGGCGGCTCCCCAGCCCGGGTGCTCTCTGTTTGCCTGCTATTTTTGGCAGCCTCCGAAGAGCTCTTCTGGGGCTATTAATAATGAGAGTGCGAAATTCGTTTGGCCTCTCCTATATAAGGAAAGGTAGAGGCTCGTGGAGGCAGCCGAACACGCTGGCGCGTGCGGGGAGCGAGCCGGGAGGCTTTGGCAGCGCCTGTGGAAAAGGGATTGTTGGAACAATGGAAAGAGGGACTCACCCCCAGCACGGGGCCCTGCACGGACGGACAGAGGGACGGACGCAGGGTGATGGCACCCGTGGCAGCACCCACATGGCATCTCAGCACCCTCCAGGGCGCCGTTCCCGCAGGATGAGCAGCAGGAATGGGAAGGAGGCGGCTCCAGAAGGGATGTCCCTGTCCCGAGCCATGCGTGCTCTCCCCAAAAAGCTTCTGACTTGCCCCCTGGGCCAGCAGCATCCAGGGATGAATGTGGGGTCTGTGCCGGGCCGGGAGGGAGGTGTGGGGTGCGGGGGGGGCTGTGGCTGTCCCCCTTCCCACTGGGACACATCCAGCACAGGGTGACTCCTCCAGCCAAGCCCCCTGCAAATCCCACCCCAATGCCCCCACCCTGGGGGCAGCTGCCACAGTCTGGGGGTGCTTGGGGTGTCACAGTGTCCCCAGGAGCCACCAGCATCCCTGCAGTGCCCATCACCACAGTGATGCTGCCTCAGGGCTTAACCAGGAGGTCATTACCGTTGCTGTAACCATGACCACAACCGTGTCCCCCCTCCCCGGGGCTGGGGGGGCTTCGGATGAGCTGTGGTAGCTCCTGCCCCTGGCCAGCGAGGCTGGGGAGAGCCGGCTGGGAGAGGGAAAGCAGCTGGGATTGAGGGAATCCCAATGATGGGAAGGCGCTGGGGGAGCGGCGCCAAATCCACGGGGTGGGAGCAAGGATGGAGCAAGTTGAGGGGCAAGGACACCCTGGAGAGAAAATCCCACCCCCTGCTCTCCCTCCAGGCTCCAGCAAGAGGGTTTTTTTTCTCCTTTTTTAACTCCTCCTTGCCCTGGATGCTGCTGAGGGAGGGAAAAAGCGGAGCCGGGGCTGTGTTTGTGGAATGACAGAGACCCCGGTCTCAGCCACCCGCAGCACTGCAGTGCCAGCGTCCTCACGTCCCCTTCCCGAGGGACCCCAGGGTTTCTCCAGCTCCAAAAACCCAGGACAACCACCCCAGAGGTGGGCAGAGTCCTTGAGCTGCTGCCTCAGCCTGGAGCTGTGAAACTCCTGCAACAAAACCTATTTCTCTGCGATTTCTCTCCAATAATGACCCCGGGGCTGCAGGGAGGCTCCGGACCCGACCCAGGTCCCCCAGGGAGGGGACACAGCTGCGGCAGGAGCAGCTCTTTGTCCTCAGGACAGTGAGAAATCCAGGGTCTCCCCACTTTGCCCCAGGGCTGGCACAAGCTGAGCCCCCAGAGCCCACAGCTGGGGGCGTGGGGCTCCCTCGGCCACGGTCACCAAGCTCTGGTCCTCACCACGAGTGAGCACTTGCAGGTTTTCCTCCTGCATCCCTGCCAGGAGCCACCAAACACCGAGCAAAGGGAGCAGCAGGGACAGGGCAGCCCTTGGGAGAGCTTCCCGTGGGGACAGGGAGTGAGCAGGAGAAGGGAAAACCAAGCAGAGAGCATGAAGGGACGCAGCTGAACACCAACGGCGAAGAGGCTGCCTCGGAATGCCAGAGATGGGGATGCTCCCAGGCAGGTTCCTGCTGGGGGACAACGGGGGGATCCCCATCCTGGGGCCAGGATTGACGAGCTGCAACACGGGGAGCTGACTGCTGCCCGGGAAGGATGGGGGCAGGCTCTGGTTTGAAGGAAGGGGGGCTTGGGAGCCCAAATTTGGCTTCTCGTGTCCTTAGGTGACATTGAGCCATGTGAAACCCAAGGGCTCCGGCCCAAACCCTGGACCACGTGAGATGAGCTGGAGGGGAGCCTCCTCTCCTCTCGGAAACATTGATGTCCCCTGCTGCCACCAGCTCCCTGCTGGCTGCAGAGGTGCTAAAGGACATTGGCACCAGCAGCCAGCCCCAGGGACAGCCCCAACGCCCCTCAAGGACTCCACTAATTAACAAACCTCCCTCTGCGCCCCAAGGAACAGCTACCCCAGGTGTGGGGGCAGCTCCAGCCCTGACCCTGCTGCTATTTCACTTCCCAGTGAAAATCAACAACCCCAGGCAGGACAGAGGACTCCAGCCCCGGTCAGCAGGAGACCAGGGACAAGGGTTTTTTGGGGGGGTTTAGGCTGAGAGCTGGTAATTCTGGTTGTGCTAAAGTGGGGGCAGATAAACAAAGCAGGGGGGTCAAAACACAAGCCTGTAGCATGAGGCTTGGCACCCCCTGCTCCCCACATGACCAGTACATCAAGGCTCCTGCACTGGTCACCAGGCAAGGAGGAGACTTGGCCGTCTGTCTAGCAGGTTCTTGGCAGCCCTGGTGGCCAAACTGGCCCTGGAGCCCCAACATAGAATCAGAATTATCTAGGTTGGAAGGGACCTTTAGAGATCATCTAGTCCAACCATCAACCTAATTCTGGTTAAAAAAACCCCAAAACCAAAACTCTCCCCCTAAAAATGTCCCATCACTAAACCACATCACTAAGAATTATGTCAACTCATCTACCCATCTTTTAAATACCTCCAGGGATGGTACCTCAACCACTTTCCTGGGCAGCCCATTCCAATGCTTACTAACCCTTTCTGTGGAAAAATTTTTCCTGATATCCAACCTGAACCTCCCCTGGGGCAACTTGAGGCCATTTCCTCTTGTGACTTGGCAGAAAAGATGAAACCCCACTTCTCTACAACCTCCTTTCAGGGAGTTGTATAGAGCAATAAGGTCTCCCCTCAGCCTCCCCTTCTCTAAACTGAACAACCCCAGCTCCCTCAGCCTCTCCTCAAAAAGCTTACTCTCCAGACACCTCACCAGCTTTGTTGCCCTTCTCTGGACCCGCTATGAGCCAGAGGGGCTGGAGCAAAGGCAGCCCCCTGCCCAGCAGTGCCCACCCAGACCCTCTGCTGGGCACGAGGAACGAGGGGAGATTGCCAACTCCTGCACAGCGGGGTCACCAGGACCCATCCCACAGCTGGAAGTGGAGAAAGCAGCAAGCTGAGCAGCAGCAAAACATCTTCCCTGTTTATTTGCAAGAAACATTTTGCTTAAAAAAAAAAAAAAGCAGTTACTTTTAGTCTGGATCCAAGTAACACTGCAACCAGCAAACACCCTTAAACCAAAGCTCAGCCCCCGCTACACAGGAGAACAAAGAAAAGGTTTAAGAGCAAACTATTAGGAAACTAGAACACAGCGTTTGTGTGAAACATCTCAACCAGCCTCAGAACATGTTAAAGAAGAAAACAAAAACCTGAGGGATGCTGATGGTTCATCGAACAGAGGGCTCAAGCTTTGAACTTCCACACACGGGTGACTCGTGGTCGGTGTCTAGCTGGGAATCCTAACGCACAGGGCTGGGGGACCCTTCCCCAGCAAGGGCAAATCGGGGGTGACAACCCAGCTGTGACATCTGTGACATTGTGGGGCAGGAGGGGAGGGTGGCAGCGGGTTTCAAAGCCCACAGGTTGGCTGTGTGTCCACTCCAGGCTCCTACTCTGGGCCAAAATCTATAGCTGTCAGCCCAGGGGTGTCTCCTCGCCCCCATCACCCTCTCGGACCCTCATGCTCCCACGAGGTCAGTTGCTGCATGTCCCCATTTCTTGCAGCCCTGCGAGGGCTCAGCAGCACCCAGGATTAACACCCGGAGTGAGGAAAGGGGTTGCAAAGCCCGGGAATACTCACAGGAGCCAGAAGGCTGAGGGGAGCCTGCACTGGGCTGGGACAAACCTGCACTCTCGATGACAAACAGCTGAGGAGCGAGGACACCATCCTGACCCAGCCACTGGGATGGGGGGGAATGCCACAGCCCACCCCAAAACCCAGCCATGGTGGGTCCTGTTGCCCAAATCACCCCAACCCACGCACCAGCTACCCCACGGTCAGACATGAGGACAAAGAAAATGGTCTCGGCCAAACAAAGGTGCTGGCGATACAGATTATAACTCTTCCCTCTTCCATAACAAGAATCCAGGCTCCCTTGGAAGGGAGCAGCTCCTGGGAGAGTACTGGACTCTGTGGTCAAATCACCACCCCCAGCCCCTATCTATAGGGGGCACATCCAGGGCAGAGGGAGCAAGAGGCTCAGAGGGCACATATCCTGAAGGACTAGACCCAGCATGAGTCTTGAACAGCACAACCCGCTCCCTGGCACAGTCCCAGGACCTCATTTCCTCCCAGTTTGTCCATCCTACATCCCACCAGAAGGGAGCATCACCAGGAGTTAAACACCCAGCTGCTGCACCACAGCCAGCACTGAGCACCCCACGGGGAGCATCCCAGTGTCCACCATCCCTGTATGTGGTCCCGGAGCCCTGGGGAGAGCAGGAGCAGCTCCGGGAAGGGGAAGCCTGGCTCAGAGCACTCATTCCGTGCCAGGACACGAGCTGGAGGGTGGCCTGGGCTGGGACACAGGCAAACCAGAGGCAAATCCCGTGGCCAGGAGGCTGATGGCTCGGGGCTCTGTGCCCGGGGAAGGGAGCCAAGCACCCAGGAAAACAAACTCAGCAGCAGCCATGACTACATTCAGTGGGGGAACGTCCACCCTGCATTCAATAGTGTTTAATCTTCATCCAGCTCAACACAAATCAGTAGTGCAGCAACATAAATACAACCGAGGAAGATAAAGCCTTTTGGCTTTCATAGCTCAAAAAGAGGAAAAAAAAAAGAAGAAAAAAGTCAATGAAACGAGTTTCCAGTTTTGAAATTAAACACAAACAAAGGCAATAAACTGCCCACCCAGCCACAGAGCAGCAGCTGCTTCCTTCACGCCAGCAAGGGGCTGATTTCTGCCCAAGGACAGGGGTGCAAGTCATGCCAGCAGCATGGTGAGACAAAGGTCCAAAGGGCCACCAGGTGCCTGTTCCCCAGAGCCACACGGCCACTGGCTGCTGTGCCCTCGGGTCCCGAGAGTTCCCTTTTCCACACCAACCCAGGGACACCAACCTGCCAGGCAGAACGAGCAGCCTGCTGCTGGGAACACAAAGTGCCAACCCCTGGTTGCCTGGCTTGTGCAAATTTTTAAGGAAAAAAACCAACAACAACAAAAAACAACCCCAAACCCGAAACCCAGAGTATGTGACGTTTCCTAACTGAGATATGGTTAATGTCCAGGCTCGTGGACGGCTTGGCCACCAGCAGAAGGTGCTGGGGCCACTGAACACCTCACAGCTTTGGAATGAAGCCAGACATCAGGGAGCAAAAGTGGGAATCCCCTCCTGGCTCCGGCTCCTGGCGGGAGAGCTTGCTGTGGGAGGGCTGTGGCTGGTTCCCACAGACAGGGCAGCTTCCTGCCTCTGAACAGGCACCGTGGCACCAACACTCCTGCCCACCAAAGCCTGACATTCATTCAGAGCAGCTACAAACCCCTCTCCTACCTGCCAGCTGACGGAGGATGACCACAGTGTTTAGACTCGCCCTCCTCTACACTCCCGAAGCAGCCAAGTGCAGGTGAAAGGACAAGTCTAAATGAAAATAGTGCTTAAACCGTTAGGGAAGGTGGGAGGAAGAGAGAGGAAAAGCTGCTGGACAGCACGAGGAGCCCGTGGTGGCTACCGGAGCCTGGAGGGAGCTCAGAGCACAGCTCAAAGCATGGCCTTGACCTTCCTTCTCCGAGGAGCTCCCAAGGCCAGGGAGCTGGGAGTCCCTGGGCGATTCCCTGCCGCAGCCTGAGCTGGGTGAGGAGGGTCCTGCGTGTTCACAGTTGCTCCAAGTGGTTCTGTCCTGTCCTGCCACTCTCCAGACACCAGCTCTGCCCCTTCCTGACGCTCCGCCGGGGCTTCACAGTTGCCTCCTCCTCCTCCCTTTGATTTCCCTTCGAGTTCAAATTCAAGTACAACCAGTTTTAACTGAACGAAAAGAAACCCAACCAAGTTATTTTCTGTGAAACGAGTTAGCAGCGCTTTTCCTAATCAAACTGGGCTCCAAAGGCCCTTGGAGGACAGGGACGGGAAGGGCCTTTCCCGCTGGGCTCCAGCCAAAGGCCACCTGAGGGGAGCTAGAGGATTTCCTCCCTCTGGTTCTTGGGTTTGAGCATCACTTGTCCATTGCGTAAGGAGCCGTTCTGGCTGCGGAGCAGCTTCCCTTTCTCGCGATCA
Source organism: Thinocorus orbignyianus (assembly GCA_013400375.1). Taxonomy (NCBI): domain Eukaryota; kingdom Metazoa; phylum Chordata; class Aves; order Ciconiiformes; family Thinocoridae; genus Thinocorus; species Thinocorus orbignyianus. The sequence goes on along the minus strand of VXBW01000493.1, from coordinate 1,059,489 downwards.
GGCCAGGTGAAGATGGCTTCATCACTGTCCAGCTCAGACTCAGAGTGCATCAGGCTCGTGTTGAGGACCTGGGCTTTCTGTCTGCCACCTTGGAAGGAGAGAGATTCCCAGGTTAAAAGTACTTCTCATACTGGTCACAACCTCCCCTTGCTCCGTTCCCCCTTAAGTCTCCTTCTTCTACCACCTCCCAGGGACAGCCTGATCAGACCTGCCTTTGTCTGTCACTTATTTCCTCAAACACAGAAGCCAAAGCCACCCCGTATCAGACACTTTGGCATGACAGAGGTCACACACACACTGAGATAGTGGGAAGCACAACAACCAGGTAAGAGAGCAAATCCTGCTGGCAGAAGGGGCTGTGAGCACACAAGGGAGCTTTGTCTCCCCGACCTTGCTCCAGGCATTGCCTAGAAAGCTCTCCGAGGGCCAAGAGCTGTAGTAAAGGGAATGTGCAGGTGTGAGAGGGAAAATCCCTGCCTCCTTACTGCCCTCTCTACTCTCATCTCTGCTTTTCTTGCCTGCAAGGGAAAAGAGAGAAATTAGCAGGCTGAATTTAGACGAATGCACAAGGACAGGAGAGAGACATTCACTGATATTGTCAGCAGAGGAAATATTTAAATTTAGCTTTTCCTTAATGGAGAAATGCAACATTTTCTCTGGTAGCAGAATGTTCCCTGGACGTATCTAGCAAGGAAAAAAAAAGACTTTAGTCAGCAGGCAGGCTCAGAAGAGGCAAGATGAGGTCAGTTACCAGAGAGCAAGCAGTCGAGGCACATTTGCTACAGCCTGCAGAACAACAAGCCCTTTCCCCAACAGTGGGCTCTTCTGCTGGAGGTGCCAGATGGTCAGATTAAAGCAGAGTCGGGTGCTGAGGGAGGAAAAACCACTCAGTTTTCCTTCAAGGGTACGTGTATTTGTGCAGTTGGGATGGCTGGACTCTTGGAGGAATTCTCTGATCAGCTCTGGGGCTGCAGTGCCCTCCGACGCTGGCACCGGGCACCGCTCACGTTGCTGGAACACCATTAATGGGATAACACTGGGATGAGCAGTTATTTTTCCATGTACAGTGAAAATAACCCTTCCTCTGAACAAAACCAGGACACACTCTTATTCAAAACACATATTTCCACAGCTGAAGTGCTCCCCAGCATCCGGGGGGGCTGTGTTTGCACACCCTGGCTCGGTCACTCAGCAGGTGAGCGCGGCTCGGTTCAGGTATCAGCTACAATCACAGCAAAACCAGCCCAGCCTGAAATAACTCAGTGATCTTTGCAAAGCACTTGACAAGCACCCTCGAGGACAGCAGCACGGGCAGGAAAATGCTGGCTAAGAACACCGGGTGCCTCTCTGGAACGGGCCCACTTGGAGCACTGACAGCTTCAGGGGCCTGCCCTCTAAGATAAGCATCCGCTTCCTGGAAAAATTAGGGGATGACCTAAAATGTGAAACTTCCAGAGCCTGATGCCCACCAGGCCAAGAATGAATAAATTTAAGAACAAGTCATTTGGGCTGGGAGAATCTGGGGGCTGAGATAAGCACCGCTCTCCCCAGGCCATGGGTATTTTCGGGGTGCTTGGTGCCCCTTTGGTTACCAGCCAAAGTCACCCATTTCAGCCAACAGCTTCGTGGTGCTGAACTCAGGCTGTGCTGTAGGGCAAGGCCAAGGAAGGGCAGACTGGCAAGGAGGAAACTACCCCAACAGAGTGGAAAACTTTCAAGCAAGAGAAGTCAAAACCCAGTTTCAGGTTTCTTGGATGAGGCTGGTCTCTGCACAGCTTAAACACATCCACTTCTACTCCTGCGATAAGAGGTGGAGACATCAGGACCAGTTCAGTCTCAGCCCCAATTTCTAAACCAAAGGGTTAGATATAACTTGGCTGAATTTCCTGCCCACGGAGCTGAAACTAGCTCTTAGATCTTCTGAGGGTTGTCTGTCAGTGCCTCACATCACGTTTGTTTCACTCTGTGATTTTAAGTCCACCGAGGATGTGTTCTTAGTCAGCACTCTGGAAACGCTGAGCTCTTCCCTCTCACGTCTTACCTGCTTTGGGATTTGGTTTTAACTCCAGGCTTTCTTGATCCGTTGCATCCAAAATCTTGTATTTGCTTTTTCTTTTGGATTTTCCTTTTCGTCTAAAGGGGGAGAAAGGGAATTAAGAGGCAGGCCATTTCTAGAAAAGCCAGAAGAAAAAACCAACCCTGCTCTTCAAAGCCAAAGTACTTGCTTGTTTCAGATTACACTCCTATCACAAAGCAAAACATCAAAAATATCCCTTTAGTTGCACATTTATAGGCTAATCCAAGTCTTGCTTAACTGAACCCAGAGTTCTAGGACTTGAGTGCTTCACGTGAAAACACTGAGTGATAAAACCTAACACCCCAGGGCTAAGGAGACCTGCTGGGACACTGGGTTTGACCCTTTCACCTCCTAAAGCAGTTACTCTGCCCTGAAGCCCCGATCCAGCGGGGGTCACGGCCTCAGTCCCACCTCTTGCAGCAGCAGATCACCATCCAGGACAAGATTCCAAGGGCAACCACGATGACGAAGGATGCAATGATCACATACAGCACACTCCACTCTGAAAGCAAAACACCCCACAGATAAAGATGTTTTGGCACCTCGTAGAGTTGACAGTGTGTGCTTTAGATGACTGTTCTTGGGCAAGAAGGAGGAAGGCCTGACCCTTTGCAGAATGAGAGGCTAATTCTGACAGCACCACTAACCCACCTCCGGATGCCAGAGGCTTGAGATCCAGTGCTCACAAGGATATTTTGTGTTAATTTATGTGTTAAAATTAATTTTGCTTTCCTGCAGCAGGAAAGCCTCTGCAGGGGAATGATGGAAGAGCTGTGATTTACACACTAAGAATGGACTCAGCTCTTAGTGAGCATTCAGAGTGTCTGAGGAGGAGTCACTTCCCCACCAAGTACCCCCTGCCTAGAAGGTAACGTGTGGTGAGACCGGGGCAGGGACTGTCCCCTTGTGCCAGCACCACGTCAGAGACACTGGAGGAACGTGTTCCTGCCCTGGGTTTCACACCCTGTTTGCGTTCCCAAGGTGAAGAGTCCCAAGGGGGTTGCACGTACCACAGTTGCTTTCGCCATCCCCCATCTGCACCCTGATGAAGTTCTCCATCCAGAAGGGATCACAGACGCACCGCTTGGTGAAGGAGTCGCAGCGGCCGTGCTCGGAGCAGTTCAGCTGACACGCTGGGGACCAAAACCAACAAGGTGAACAGGCAAAAATGGGACAGTATTGATCAATACCATCAACCCCCGCTAAGCTCCACCAAGTCTCATCACTCTGGAGCTCATCCTCTTGACTTAGCTGCCAGAAGTGTGAACGTAAGCACCAAGGTCTCATGCCAAAGCAAAAGCTCCTGCTTCACTAACAACTGAACACAAGAAAATTCTGCCTAATAAATCGAGTTATGGAACTTGTACGTTTGTTAAGTAAATGTTTCTAAACAGGATTTTGATTTTCAAACTCAAACCCAACCCGTGAGACAGCCAAGAGGCAAACACATCCTTTAAAGGGACCAAACAGAACCGAAAAGTGGCTTTTGAGGGCCACAAAATCAAAAGTCGTGAAAATAATTACTTTACATAATTCTAGTTTAAAAAATCTAACTGATCAGCACATGACCCTCATAGGATGGAGCTCAAAGAAAAACAGCACTAATGTAAACTTGTAAAAAAACTGCAGGAAAGCATTTCCTTCAGTGATGTATGTGCTGGAGAGGAAATCAGTTTGTTCACAGCTACCAAGACGTGTGGTTTCAGGGTTTTCATGACGACACTCATTTCACTGGCTGTATTTCATTAACACTGCATTTTAGTTCCATAACTATCAATCTGCTTTGGGTTTTGGGAATTCTTATCTTCCCAGCAACGTTACAAGGAACCATTTATTTACATGAAGTTGAGCAGTGAGTAGATATAGTCAGTTGGGAAATTACTGATTCATGCATAGTCCAACAGCCGCCTTCTTCTGTTTCCTATTTCCTAACACATGAAAGTTACTGGAGTGAGTGAATGTCTGTGCCCACACAGGTGTTTTTAGCACACACAAAGGTCATTATTCTTGCAGGCACCTGAGAAGATGATGTTACCTTGTACCCCAGTGACTCTTACTTACTGACTGTGTTAATTTCTAGGGCCCGGAAGATGAGGAAGTCCGACTGCTGCTTCCGTAGCTCGTTTTTTAGCGTCCAGGCCACCTCTCGTCCTTTGAATATCTGATGGGGAGGCTGGTTCTGCACAAAAAACACCATCTTTGTGCTGGAAGACAGACAAAAACAATTATCTGCTGCTTCTCCAAACATCAGGCAGCCAGCCATTCTCCCCATCAAGACAGACTTATTCAGAATCCCAGATTTATCTGAAGACCAGACTTCTGTCTCCAGCTCGGACGCAGTAACGTCAGACCCGGTCCCAGAGCAGAAAACCCTTCAGGACACCCAATCTGACATATTTTCAAAGCTAGGGCTGGACTCTTCTTGAGTTCACTAACGGTTTTGTCAAGTCTAGTTCCAAACACCATCAAGCACACCTTTGCATGTTTGTGCTAAGTATGAAATTCCCCCCAAAATTTCAGATCCTGCTGCTTCTGTAATTTCCTTCCTCCCTCCCTATGGGATCTTTGGACCTTAGCAGGAATTTGGGGGCTCATTTAACAGAGCCCCAGCATCAGAGAAGGCAGCGAAGGGTTACAGCCTTTTGGGAAGGTTAGTTTGAATGCACAAAGTGTCACAGCCAGGAAAAAGCACAGGTGCAGAGGATTCTGCATCTTTTATTGCAGTAGCTTTATGACAGACAAACTTGCTCCCCTAGGCTTGCTGCCCCTGCAGAGCCCTGTGTATCCTTCAGATTCACAGAAGGATGCATGGATGGTTCAGATTTATTATTACCAGAGAGCCCATGAGTCAAAAGGATATTAGTGAAGCCTTCAGAGTGTGTGAAAAACACAGCAACCAGGGGAAAAAGATCTTGTTTAAACACTACAAGTTACTTTGAGAGTTGAGGCAAAAACGGGATTTTAGAGCCATCTGTCAGGAAATAATCTCTGCTCTTTTATAACCCTTCCCGCTCTTCTGTCTTCTTAATAAACACATAAACAGATGAAGCATTAATTACAAGAATCCCTTCCCTTGCCTTCTCCTGGGTGAAGAACAATGGCAACCAGCCTGGTCGGGGCAGAGCCAGAAAGGGAACACTGCACCAAAGTGCTGGCTGAGCTCTTCAGCTCCGCACGGACGATGAATTCTGGTTTTACTGCCACAGCAGGCAGTGGACACGAAGGAATGGATACGTTCCTGAACTCAGGGAAGTCTCAAGTATAACTGCAGATTTATTGCTGACTTGCTGCAAGACTTTAAGTATGTCCCTTAAATCTTTTACAGTGCTTTATCTACCTTAAAACCACTCCGCTTTTAGCAAAAATTCAGTGCAATATCACACTTATTTTAGCAGATTACCTCTCTGCCCTTGGTGAGGTTGTTGCCGTGCCCCCCACAGGCACCTTCAGGCACCCTCAAACACCCCCAGAGCAGTGATGGGCTGCTGTTTAGTACAGGGACACGTGTGACAATGCCACTGCACTGATATTTTCTGCAGAACAGTGAATTTCCCAGCCCAGCCGTTTGCATCAAGGTGAAAAGTTAAACTCTGGTGGGTACTTTCACGCCAAAGCAGCATGGGCAGGATCCAGTTGGGATAAACCATCCCTTGTGTGATCCTCTGGCTTCTGGACTCAGGGCTGAGCGACACCGTCCGGGGCAGCCAACGCCACCCTGGCCCTCTGCCCTGGCTGTAAGCAAAGCTCCTCTTGTTTAGAAGAGACCAGCTGTAGTTTATTGTGAGCTGAACAGCAATCAAACCCAAGTTGTCCTTAACTCCTCAAACAAAAATTACATTGGTTTTCCAACATTTAATTTTACATAAAGCTAATGTCATGCTACAGAGCTTGCTGCTGCCATGGAGGCTGATGTACAGCCTCCCCTGGGGTGGCCTCAGCGTTTCACCAAACCACTCCTGTAGCAAGCCCCATTATTTGTCTTGTTGTGAGTTACAGCTATAGAACATCTTTAAGGCAGTTTTCACAATTTTCAAAACCAAATGAGATTAGTTCTTACTTTACAAATTTAGGGGCAAAAAAAAAATTAGCAGCAGCAAACAACTTTTGAGAACAACACACTATCTGCAGAGAGGAAAGACAGCCAGGACCTTGGAGAAGAGAAGGCTCCGGGGAGACCTGATAGCAGCCTTCCAGGATCTGAAGGGAGCCTACAGGAGAGCTGGGGAGGGACTCTTTGTCAGGAAGTCTAGTGACAGGACGAGGGGGAATGATTTTAAATTGGAAGAGGGGAGATTTAGATTAGATATTAGGAAGAAGTTCTTTGCTGTGAGGGTGGTGAGGCACTGGAACAGGTTGCCCAGGGAAGTTGTTGATGCCCCATCCCTGGAAGTGTTTAAGGCCAGGCTGGATGGGGCTTGGAGCAACCTGCTCTAGGGAGAGGTGTCCCTGCCCATGGCAGGGGGGTTGGAACTTGATGATCTTTAAGGTCCCTTCCAACTCTAACCATTCTATGATTCTATGACCTGCTTGGCAGCACACCACCTCTGACCCAAGGAAGGAGGAATTTTAGGCAATAACTCCACATGTCCCATCTGCTTCTGCAAGAGTAAATACCTCTTGGTTTACTAAAGCCTCAAGCAATCCCCCTCCAGGTGCTCATGCAGAAAACCCTACCTCTGCTCAGTGTAGGGCTGGATCTTCTGCACGGTGATGTCTGAGTCGAGGACCCCCAGCAGGACACCGATCTGTCGGATGAACATCCCCTTCTGCCTCTCAGTCAGCTGGCTGACATTAACGTCCAGAATCATCTCCACAAGGTTATTTTTCCTAGGATCTAGTGAGAAGGTGGATAATACAGATCTTAGAACCGCTGCTCAACAATCTGGATGCAAGTCAGGTGTCTTCTATCACCTGTCCAGAATCTCTGAATTCAAAATTACAGAATCTCAGTGTATGAAGGGACACAAGTCTCTACTTTCACAGGTAACAGCAACAGTAAGAGTGAGCCCCCAAGAACCACACAAAAATACAATCACATCCCCCAAACTTTTGACCTTTTACAGTTCTGAGCTGGAGCAGACAACACACTTTGATCTCAGCACACTGTAGCCAGTCAGAGGGCTTTGCTAGGGCACTGCAGGGAAACGTGGTACAGCACAGACACTAGGCTCACCGGGTTTGACTTCCACCGTGCTCCTTTCCATATCACTCTCTCCTTTGGCATCTGTTACTCTGAGGTGGAATGTGTAGGTCCCTTCAACCAGATTGGACAGGAGAAGGACAGGATGATGGTCTGAATTATTTAAGACTTCCTGGAAGGCAGAGCAAAATAAGTATCAGGAAACAAAGGATCAAACCAGCGTGATGTATCACCATACTTAAGGATCGGTAAAAGGCGCATCGATCAGCTTTATGTTTCCTCAGGAGCCATCAACGCTGCCTCTCACTGACTTTCGTGATGCTGCAGGCTGCCATTTCAAAAAGAACCCTCACCCCAGCTGCAGGGCTCCCCTCATCCCGGGTCCACAAGTAGCTGACAATTCCCTTATCATCAGAGGACTTGGATCCATCCAGCTCGGCTGTGTTCGTGGGCAAGGTGATGACGACATTACCAGCGATCTTCGCAACTGGTGGCTTGTTTATCTCTAAGCAAACAGAGAGAAGGTAGTTGAGAAAAAGACGGTACAGCCCAATCAAAACCTACAGCATTAGATTTCCACTGCAACCCAGAAACCCCCATCTGATCTTGGGGGAAGAGAAGGGAAATTACACACTGTGGGATTCAGGTGAAGACACCCTTCCTACAAAAAGGGGTAAACCCCTGATTTGAATAAGGCCATTTCAGCGCCCTCCACATTATTTTTCACCCACTCTTCACTCTGATTGTACCTCTGAGCACAGGATTTGCTCAACTGCTCAGAGATAACCCGTGTCTCCAGCAGCTCTGTCACAGCTGGACATACCTTCTTTGACAATGACGTTGACCGAGCTTTGGCTTTGCAGGTTCCTCTCATCTTTAACCGTCAGAGTAAACTCATACGTCCCAACCTGAAGGCCCGTGACAGTGGCAATGCTGCTGTTGGCATTCTCCAGCTTGACACCATCCGGGCCCCTAACCAAAGCACAAGAGGATGAGTTTAAACTGCACAGACCATGGGAAGCAGCCTCACACCAAACAGCAGGCTCAAGCAGATCTTATGGGAATGCAAGCAGGCATTTGTTTGGAAATACTGAGTCCGCGACAAAAAGCAAAGTTATTTTCTCCAGTTACAGCAAGATAATCAAAAGAGTAAGTGCAGCACTCAGAACAAAAAGTATAATTTCTGGGGGTTTAGTGTTTTGGTTATTTTTAAAGCAGGGGAGCACTGATACCAGCATTTAAGTAGTCTGCAAAAAGTGGGACTTTCAGCAAAACTGCCTTGTGAACTGCACGATAAGGCAATTTTTAAAAGAAAAGGTAGAGAGTAAAAATAGTCCCTTTGTTTATAAGAGCTTTGCACAGACTCTGCATGAGCAAACAGAAAAAACTACTGCAAGTCGTTCATAGGCTTTTTCCCTGAATTCCCTAAAGCACTTCAGGGAATCAAAGTCTGAGGGGAAGCATGACGAGGAGAAGAGCAGGGCTCTGCCTTGTTCCAACGTGCTGCAGAAGGATCAAGTTAGAAGGCCCTGCTCTTATTTTATCTTATTTACACTGCTGTGAACACTCCTTCACATGCCACAGCCCCACTGAGCATGGGAATCAGGCCCCAAGATGAAGGCAAAGGTATTTCTAATGCTCAAAATCCCACCTCTCCTCAGTTAAACAGAAATCCTTGTCTCATCCGAGTCACTGGTAAAGCTTGTCAGGCCCAACACAACCAGGATTTAACACAAGGGAACTTTGTGGCTGCATGTTTTGTTTTCAATGAAAGATCTAGGTATTGGCTTAAGAACAGTCTGGAAGATGATACACACCGTGTTTTTTCCCAGAGGAAGGAGACTATCTTCTGGTCATCCGAGCTCTTGCTGCCATCTAGAGTGGTGCTGTCCACAGGAAGAGTTAATTCTTTATCCGGACCAGCATCTGCCTTTGGGGGCTTATTGTTCTCTGAAAAAGGATTGCAATAGTTTTCATACATGTGCCATAAAAGGTGGAGCTTAAAACCCCAGCATTAAGAAGTTTCTCCATGACCTCTAGGATATTTTCTGCCCATTATCTCAACCTTTTGCTCAGAGAAAGTAAGGGTAAAAGCAGCAAAGAGTTCAGGTCAGTGTTTCATTCACCCATCTGCAATAAAATGAGAAGAAATCCAGGAGCTGTGATTTTTGCTCTCATTTCTCTAAGCATTACTCCACTTTCCTTGCTCCCATCCCAGAAGCAAACACTGGGAAGAGGCAGCTGCTTGGAAATACAACCCTGCCGTTACAGTGGGATAATGTCAGTTAGACCCCATTGTGTAACAGGAGAGAACAGCCTAGAAAGGCAGTATTCCTAGAAGCTTTCTTTTGTTGGTTTATGAGCCCAGAACAGTCTGAAGCTGGAGCAGCTTCTCCAACAGCAGCACAAAGCTACCATAAGATCTGGAGTCCGCTGGCAGATTGATGCTCCTCTCTAACTCCACAATGGAAAAGGCAAAAGCAGGCAAAGGAGCTTACCTGGCTGGACGATGACAGTGACCTCTGCTGTGGACTGGTGCCCAGCAGAGTCTGTCACTATCAGCTGGTAGGTGTAATCACCTTCTTGCATGGCAGAGAGCTGTAAGACCGGTGTCCTCACCCCCTGTGAGAAAACAGATTCATGTATTAAGAATCCTTACACAGATGACAACACAACAAAACTAATGCCATGGAGGTGTTCAGGGCTTTTGAGAATCAATATACAGCAACTCGAGCTAAACCTCTGGGGAGCCCTGTACAAGTCATACACATCCAGAACCAGATTCATGGACTTCTCTATTCCATAAATTTGACTGTGGCAATAATCTTCAAAAGAAAAATGATGACATGGAAAAGTGAGATACATGGGGAGTGATATAGCTGAGCTGAGACCTGCTGTATGGGACATCAGAATCCAAAGCCATCAGGTTCCCATCTTGCTCAATTCCCTGTTCTTGAGCACTATCTATGACTGCACTGCCCAGGAAAGGGAACAGGATGCCAGTGAAAACCTCTGGCTAGACTGGTGCACCAGCTCAGCCAAGCAGCCAGCATCAGCTTCACCTGGACTTAGTTTTAAATATATATTTAATCACCACATGCTTGTTCTGTAGGATTATAAGAAACACTTGCTAACCGTCAATTAAAAATGGTGTAATTATAGAAGAAAAGCCAGCTAGTGAGTAACCCAGGCTGAGCACGGGAGACCTGCACTGACCTGCATCTCCATCACCTTCCCCTTGCTGTTGGGGCTGAGGAGCCACTCGTAGCTGACGATGCTGTGGTCGTCGGTGCTCTGGTTGCCATAGAGGGTGATGGAGTTCTGAGGCAGGGTGATCACTTGGTTGGGGCCCGCGTTTGCCACTGGAGGATAATCCACTGCTTTGTTCACAGTCAGGTTGGCAGTGGTGGAGTTGCTGGCACCATCCGAGTCCACTACTGTCAGACTGGAGAAAGGAGGAAAAAAAGCAGAGTGAAAACACAGGATCACACTCTTCACTATTATCAGAACTGAATACAAAAATCTAGAGTTAACTGACATGCAAAAGAAGAGTTAGAAACTTAAGACAGAATAGTAATTCTTTGAAGGAGTGAAAACACCCTGTGGTTCGAGGCAACTGTGCTTTTTTCTGAATAGAAACTTCTGCCAAATGCCCAATTACCAGCCTCAAAGCAATGCAAAAAATTCAACGGTCACGTCCACCTCTCACTAGAAAACTACCAACTACCAAGATAAACCCCTGCTAGTGAAAGATGATCAGCTTACACATACCCAGCTGCGATGGAAAAGACCTCCCTGGGTCTGGTGCTGCCTCCCAGTAGCAGACACTCATTAACACGGACACAGAAGTTCATTATTAACCCACACGTGGCCCGAACACAGGCTTCCTCGGGTACCTTGGACCACAAAACATGTGGTTTTTCTAAATCTAGGCCTGAACATCGATCTGATCAGTCACATACTAACTGCTTAAGAAGAAAATAGTGTTCAGTTACAGGTACTCAGGTTTATTTTAAATAGATCTGCTGATGCAGTGTGTGGACACCACAGCAAAATGCAGACCAAAGGAAAAACACAGAATGAATATTAAAGTAAAACCTGCTACCAGCTATTTCTCAGTTATGTGCAGAAAACCATTGGGCCTCACACACTTATCTGGGACAAACACACTGCATTTAAAAACTGGATGGGAGACTGCATTTCTTCCTAAGCCTTTACTCAAACAGTTTAGATTTGACATTTCAAGAGACATTTTGTAGCTCTGGCAGAGCACACGTTCCCTTTTGCCATCATCTTAAAGCAGTGCTACAACTTTGGAAGAAAAAGTAGCTGGGCAGCTTGTCCCTTCTGAAGTGAAAAGGTCTGAAACCACCTGAAAGTGGTGAGACAACATCACAAAATAAGAGCTGTCTCCCTCTTTTTTCTTTTGTTTGGTTTGGTTTTGAGCTTTTGGGTTTGCTTTCTTGTTTGGTTTTGTTTGCTTGGGGTTTTTTTGAAACCACACTTCAGGAATCTCGTAAACTTTACTCATGAAAGATGAGAGCAGATCAACTCCTCCAGGTACAACCTACCTGAAGGTGTAATTCCCGGGCACCAGGTTGGTCAGTGTCAGTACAGCAGTATCACTGGAAACCTTCTCCTCCCGCAAAGGGCCCTTCAACTCTTCCCAGTGATAACTGACAATTTTATCATCATCAGTGCTTTCTGCTCCCATCAGAAAAGAAAACACACATACAAGGAACTGGAAAACGATGCTTCACAAAACCCAGATGTTTAGTCCCCTACTCCAACCCCCTCAGCCCCAGGGTCTGCATGTGTGTGTGGGGAAGACAACATCATCCCCCCACCCCCCAACAAAACACTAACGAAGTAATATTGGCTGCGGGAAAGATAATCTGAACATTCCTGAATAATGTGAAATTCCTGAAAATAATCTGAAATTCCTGAAAAGCCCTAATGCAGGCCAGAACCAGCAGAGGTGCTGTGTCAGCTCACTAATACATCTGAAGCTCAACTCAAGAGGCCAGTAATTTTGACTGATAGTAATTATTCTTTCATACTGAGCAGCAATGTCTAAAGCTTTTCCTTTTTTAGGAGACTGACTCAGGACAGTGCCCTTCAAAAGGAAACATGGAGAGGTGCTGTCCTGTGTGCCTTCCCCTCTCCTGGCAAGAGAAACTGATTCTAGTCGTGTTTGATAGTGCCACAGCCAGTTCCACTTAAATTTAACCCAAAGGGCCAGCCCAGGAGCAAACACACAAACCAGGTTTGCCAGATTGCTGGATTTAACACAGGGGGTACTCACGGCTGCCATCGATGACCGTTGAAATGGTTGGCAGGGAAATCTCCTGGAACTGTGGGGACACGATGGCAACAGGGGGCTGATTCACCCGAGGCTCTGCAACAACAACCAAGTTCTTAGAATGACATCTACAGGCAGATCACCATACAAAGCCCTGGCCAAGGAACTGCAAAAAAAATCCATGCAGGAGGAGCAGCAAACAGAATATGTATTGTACATCCTCTTCCCAGCCCTGTCTAACCCCTCAGTCCCACAATCAGCAAGTCTAGGAGAGGAATCCCACGTGTGGAATTGCTGTGCCACACAGTTCCAGGACAGCCACCGAGCAGACAGGCTGCACAGGACTGCACAATCACCAGCAGTGATTCCTGCTCTCAGCAAGTCATACACCAACGCAGGGAAACAGTGCCAGCAAACAGGATTTAGAAGAGCAAGGAGGTGAACTGCCACGCTCGTGCTCTGGAAACGCTGCACTGCATCACTTCTCCCACACTGGGCCAAGCATTCAAGCACAGACCATTCGAACAGAGCAGCACCTACAGCTTCTGGCCAAAGTTTGGCTGCAGCTCTGAAAAATGAATGATTCTGCTGCACGCTGCCAGCTGCAGATTCACTGCTTATAAGGAAATGACGAGTGAGGGCATCCAAAAGGCCAGCCACACACTCTTGCTAATTTAGGGAGCGCAAAACCATGGTTTTTGCCCACAAGAGTTGTAGAAAGCCTTGCCAAAGTGTGCAAAATAGACTTTTTTTTGCATAAAAGGAAACATAGAACCCGTGGTTCCCTCTTTCCACAGGCCATCTAAGAGCAAGAGCTGGTGGGACAGTCAGCACAAGCTGCTGTATCTACACCAGTTCATCTGCAAACCATGTCTTACAGGAAGGAATGAGATTTGACTTAACCTGCCTGTGGTTGGGAGCGATACTCTTTACTGGACAGGGAAGAAAAGAATCTCCAAAGGAGCTTCAAAGCTCTGGCTTCCCTTCATTTTTTTCCTCCTGCTGCTCTAAGCTTTTTACCTGGTTACAGCTAGTTTTTATTGAAGTGGTGGCTTTCCAGGGTGAGGCATTTGCAAAGTGCTTTTGTACCAGCATCCAGCTCTTCCACTGAGCAGCTGGCCCATATGCAGTGCAGCAGAGACAGCTGTGTATGACCAAGAGTTCCACATCTCAGGCAATAACTTAATACACATATGTATATCCAGAGTTCACAGCACACTGAATTTTCACTATGTTAAACCAGGGTCCAGTCAAATAAGCAAAACACCGCGATAGAAGCACCAGAGACACACAAAGTTGAGGAAAGACACGATCCCAGCAACTCACTTGGATTCACGGTGACGTTCACATAACCCTCTCCGCGTGCGTTTTCCCCATCAACGACAACTTTGAATTCGTACAGACCAACAGTAAGCTGGAAGGAAACACAGAAGAGGCTGAGAGAGCTGGGACTGTTCAGCCTGGAGAAGAGAAGGCTCCGGGGAGACCTGATAGCAGCCTTCCAGGATCTGAAGGGAGCTCCAGGAGAGCTGGGGAGGGACTCTTGGTCAGGAAGTCTAGTGACAGGACGAGGGGGAATGGTTTTAAATTGGAAGAGGGGAGATTTAGATTAGATATTAGGAAGAAGTTCCTTGCTGTGAGGGTGGTGAGGCACTGGAACAGGTTGCCCAGGGAAGTTGTTGACGCCCCATCCCTGGAAGGGTTTAAGGCCAGGCTGGATGGGGCTTGGAGCAACCTGCTCTAGGGAGAGGTGTCCCTGCCCATGGCAGGGGGGTTGGAACTTGATGATCTTTAAGGTCCCTTCCAACTCTGACCATTCTATGATTCTATGATTTACCTCGGGATGGTAGCACCTTGTTCAGGAGCTCTCAGAAGGTCAGAAATATATTAGCAGCATAAACCAGGCAATTAAGCCTCAAGCCCTGCACACAGCGAGGGATGGTTTCCATGCCACAATGGTATTACGTATCTCTCAGTTTACAATGGCTGTGCAGAAACCAAAGACCACTATTTCTCTCTGCCACAGGATTGTCAGTCAAGCTTTATTTTCAAGCAACAATAGGCAAACAGAGGAGAGATAAGAGAGATTAGTTCAGGTTGTCTGGCCAGAGGAATCTGTACTAGCAGATTGCTTTTGAGATGAGAAAGGCTGCACGTAAGAGAAGAAAATATCTTCTTGCATGTTTTGACAAAGGAGAGAATGTCTCTTCTTCCTTCTAGGTAATATGACTCGGGCAGTCACCCCTTCATCGTTAACTGCTGAACCAAGAAAAGAGGGTGAAGGACTAGGTGCTGGACAACATTCAGTATCCCAAAGGCTGAAACCCTGCTAGAGGCAGACACGCTCCTTTCTAAGGGCTTTTCTCTGCAGGACATCGTCACTAGAGCCTGAACATTTTTTTGAGTGCAGCAGAATCCAAGATGCTCAAAGGAACGTCTCATAACTATGGCACTGTATATTCACACAATATTTAAAGCTATTCCCTTGTTAAGAATCCCCATGTGCAGAAACTGGCACTTCTTTCACTGTTACAAATTGTGGGAAAGCAGCAGCCAAGGACTTGCTACGAGGCACTCCCCGCTCTCCTTAACAGAATCAGTGAGTCCTTTTCCAGCGGGTAAGCACAAGGCTTCAGACCTGAACAGACCACCAGAACCTTTCAGAAGCAGAAAGTCCCACAACCCTTTGTTAATGTTAAATTGTGCCATTTGTGTGGCTTGACACACTGCTCGCAGGCAGCTTTTACATCCTGAAATCAATTTCTTTCCTTCTTGCCAGATCAATCTCTCTTTTGTAAGAGACTTAGAAGAGGGCTTGCAGGCAAACCTTGGCTGCCTGCCCAACATGCAATTTCCTATTCATCCTGAAATCACACACGAGTCTCTCCTGACTGCCAGGGTCCTCGTCTTCTCCACTTGGCATCTCACACAAGAGGATACTAAGCAGCAAAAGCTTTACCTTAGACAACTTAAGGGTCTGGGAGTGCTTCCCTTCCATTTCTCCACTGTAGTCTTTCGGATGAGTAATCAGTTCCCACTCGTAGGAGTAAGCGGTTCCTTAAAAAGGAAAAAAAAAAAGACCAGATGTTAGTTTTTTAAAGCCTGTCTTTCTGCCATGCTAAATAAAAAAATAAAAGCAAAGGTATTAAACATTTACAAGGCACATTCTGCTGCACTATGGAGAAATGAGACAGCTTGGAATTTGAGCTGCAGCTTTTTGGGAATATACCCAGGAAAAGAGACAATCTGTGCTGCTAAACACATTTACTCTGGAGCCAAAACTCATCTTTCAGCCTCTAAGGCATTAAAGAGCTTTGGAACAATCACAGCTCCAGTAAAATAAGAGAGCAAAATTGGTGCCCTCACATCCTGCAGACACACTGTAATGCCAGTTTTTGAAGAGGAATGCACCTCAGCCACCCCTGCACAACACCTACCACACCTGCCTCTGCCTGTGCTCTCAGGCTGCTGTCGTGGACGGAACCACAGACAAGACAAGGACTTGACAAATACCTGTGAACAATTCGCATGACGAAATGAGGAGCACACAGAAACTTGTTCCTCAGCATGTCAACCCCCCAAATCAGATTGCAACCCACCAAACAAGAGACCACTGCAAAGACAGCTTGTCCCCTATCAGTAAATACCATGAATAAATGCTGAAGCTCCACTGCTTCCTCACATACCTCTTTCAGAATATGCCAGCACCCAAGTCTAATGCCTTCGTAGCATTCCCAATGTTTTTTGTGTCTTGCTATTTTCTGTGAGAGGCAGCACGAGGTAATAGCACAGAATGAAAGATTCCTACAGGAAAGTGTTCTCTGACAAAAGCCATTGTCAAGACTGTCCTTATTTAATGCTGTATATAACCCCTGTTTGGCACTTCATCATCCCAAGCCCTCAGCAGAATTCCCAGGGAAGCCTTACCAGGAGGTGGTTCAGGAAGCACAAACGCATTCAGCCGAACTTCATTCTTTGGCAGGGTCACTTCCACGCTGTCTCCAGCGGAAACCACCAGCTCCTTCATAACTGAGAGGGAGAAGCACAGAGTTGAAAGAGGAACAGGAAAAAAGGTATTAGATACGTGCATAAAAACTGCCTTGGCTTCAGTCTGTGGAATAAAACCCACAAATGGCTGTATTTTGTAAACACCCCAGCGCTCAACACAGCTGCTGTTTCAGGTTTCCCTCTCATTGTTAATGCAAAAGCACTAATGGGGTTCTACAATTTTAAGACAAGCCCAAAATTACTCAGTCTCTCTCTCTCTCTTTTTGCAGATACTGTGCAGCTCCTGCTCCTTGTTTTCTAAAGAACTGAAATGTGACCCTCGGGCCCTGCACAGGGGAATCTCTTCACCTGGAGTCTCGTGGCACAGCAAGACAAACACTGCTACTCACCAAACTGCAATTTCAGGTCTTCAAATATATGAACTATCCATGGAATTTATTTTCTGAAAAACTGCTTGGGGACTAATATATTTAAAAAAAAAACCCACAACAAACCTGCATAGTTACCATGACAAGCATGGAAACTCAAAATACAAACCTGTTCCTTTCATTTATATTTTCAAGCCCTGCTTAAGCCTTTTCTTGCCATTCTATTTCCAATAAATTGCCAGGTAGCTTGTTTTTAAAAACTACAAAACCATGGCCAATACTACAATGATTTGTCAACAAAACCTCAGCAGATGGCCCTTGCTGGAGCACCTGGTCCTCACCTGGCATGGTGGCAGTAACTGGGGATGCAGCAGTGTTGGTCTGGACTGTAGAAACGCTGCTGTTTGTGGGAACTCCACTTGGCACAGAAGTAGCTGTTGGGGTCTTCGTTGTGCTTCTCCCTGGCATGGAGCTGACTGTGGGCAACGCATCTGAGGAGTGAGGATGGACTGAAGCATCACCCGTCTGTCCAGGCTTCTCTGTCTTCCCTGTGGCGGTCAAGCCTTGTGCTAGAGCACTGGAGAACGTAGCCAACACTGAGGGTGCAGGTGCAGATGTTCCTGCATGGATCTGTGAAGAAAAAAGTTGTCTTAGTTACTTATTGTGTTGCACTTCACCTCCTTCAGTGAGCGAGGCTGGAAAGTCCCTGGTTTGTTTTTCCCAGAAGCAAGACGTTTTACTGCTTCCTTTTCTCCCTTCACAATGTTCTTCCATGCTCTTCCTCCACAGGCCATTTCTAGCTCAGCTGAACGCTGGTTAGGACCTCAGGTTTAACTACACCACCGTAAGTATTACAGCTCTTGAAGCAACAAACCTGAGAGAAGGTCTAGGTTCAAGATTGCAGCGAGTGGAGCTGAAAGAACACAAAGGTGGGGTAAGACAGAAGTGAAAAACAGGGACCAGGAACCAGGGTTCATTGAGGCCACTTGTTTTTGCCACATATCTGAAGGGAGCCTACAGGAGAGCTGGGGAGGGACTCTTGGTCAGGAAGTCTAGTGACAGGCTGAGGGGGAATGGTTTTAAATTGGAAGAGGGGAGATTTAGATGAGATCTTAGGAAGAAGTTCTTTCCTGTGAGGGTGGTGAGGCACTGGAACAGGTTGCCCAGGGAAGTTGTTGATGCCCCATCCCTGGAAGTGTTTAAGGCCAGGTTGGATGGGGCTTGGAGCAACCTGCTCTAGGGAGAGGTGTCCCTGCCCAGGGCAGGGGGGTTGGAACTGGATGATCTTTAAGGTCCCTTCCAAGTCTGACCATTCTAGGATTCTATGATTCTATATTCCTTTTCCCAAAGCCATGCAGTTGGCCAGTGCCAAGCAGGAGGATTGCAATGGCATTTTTATGTAATAATCAAATTGCTGCAGCAAGAGGAAATTTACTTCAGGATCATTCTTCAAAGCAAGGTGACCCAACACCGAGCGTTCCGCCACAGGAGATGCTGCTGGGGCAGGGAGCCCAGCTCGCGGGCAGAACCTCTGCTCACATCCTCTCAGGATGAGCCCCTTGATTGAAAATAAGCAACCTGGCAGTACCAATTTCCTCTCTATTCATCAGAAAATTCCTTTTACAGTACCCAGCCCCATTCCAGTTCTTAGCCTGCCAGGCAATACTCTCGATGATTCATCTTCCCCCATGAAGTCCATGTGTGTAACACATTTTGTGGCACTAACTCTATTTTAAGAACATCTGCTAAATGTTTAAAATGGAGCAATTTACCATCTTTGACTTGGGAATTGTTTTGGAGCTGAATTGCTCGCCACTACTCCCCACCAGAGGAGCTGATCTAAAGCTTGTATTGGAAGAAATATTCCCAAGCTTTTATATATCGTTGCTGGCATTCCATCCAGGAAAAGGGAACTGTAAAATTGCTCTAGACCACGGTGGGCAACACCCTCACCAGCACGTGGGCTGGGCCTCAGAAAACACATCCTACACCAGCCGGCCAGGCTGGGAGCAGCACTGACAGCTTCTTTGCAAGAAGGGACTTTTTTCAGTCTTGGGCAAACTATTTCCTCTCCCCGTATCTCAGCTGATTTTCCTTCAGTCACAGGATGTAAAACACCTCAATTTATTTCTATGTTTGATTATAATGTCTGAACCAAACACTACTTCTTAGTGTTATGGATATAAGTCATTTTTCTCTGTTTGCCTGCTTGTTGATGGGCTTCCTTTGTCTTTAACAAAACCACAGATTCTTTGGAAGGAAGATGTAGGCAAGATCTGCACATTGCTCTGTGCTGTGGCCTGAAGACAGCTGGCTGTCCCCAGCAATAGTGTCTTACACCCATCCAGAGCTCTGGACAACTCAAGACTCCTTTTGCCAAATCAGAGAATAAGATCACATTAAGAAATACTGGCACGACAAGAAGGGAGCAGCCAGGCGGGAACTTGGACACTCGAGACAGACTCTTTAGGAAAGACACAGGAGCAGAAGGTCTCCACGACTTAATACCACACTGGGGAACCACTTGCTGCTGCGCAAGAATCAACCCAGAGGGGTGACAAGACCAGCTGACACACACCAGAGACCAGCATCTGCCACTGGGCACCACAGCTGAGCCTCCACTTTGCTCAGCAGTATTTCCAGCGAGCTGGATGCTTCCTTGACTCACTTTTTAATGCCTAGAAAAGCCCCAAACTTTAGAGTTAAGAGAGATCCTCTTCCTCCCAGAAGTCCCCAGGATGAATTGACAGCCAAATGGCTGTGGAGAGCCTGAGTTAGATAAGCTTTGCCTGGGGCAACATAACAGTCAAACATGCCTCTGATGCTTGCAAGCCAAGACAGTTCTTATCTTTACTCCATAACCCTGAATTCTTTAAAGAACAGAAGACTCCATTCTTGAGGATAAATGAGGAGACTAGAAGTTTGCCAGCTGTCCTGTCCTATTAGCTTAGAAATTAGAGAAGTGGCATATTGACCCAAGGGAAAGCAGGAGCATCAGACACTTTGGATTCCAACCCTTAAGCCCCAGCATGAAAGAGTTAAACTGGGCTGGCAAGGGCCAGGTGGAAGGAGCTCTGTCACAACAACTCCACTTGAAAGGCTGCAGCTTTTTCCAGAGCCTGCCTGCAGAACTGCTGCAGTGCTGCACCAGCCCTTCTCCTCAGCAGCGCTGCGCTGAAATACTTCTCCTAACTGGCTATAAAATGCATTGCTATATTTTAAGATTGACAAGTATTTCTACAATGAGGCAGAAAAAAAGCCTAGTGTCCAGAAAATGTCACTCACTCATGGCAAAAAACACAAATTTCTCTCCCTTAGCTACGGGCGGGTGAGTGGGGTGCACTGCGGTTATCCCGGTACCCTCTCCTTCACCCATCCCCTGTTCCACAGCATGGATACAGTAAAACCACAAATGACTGCTAGCTGCTCATCAGCAAAGGACACTGCAGATGGCCACGGAGCCACGAGAACTGCACGAGGAAAATTAAAACTCAGTGAGGCAATGTCTTCCTAAAACAGTTGCTTGACTTTTCCTGGAGTCTCTACAAGACCTGCCTTGCCACCCGTTCAGTGCTCATCAACAAAAGGGGAGGAGATGCACAGCAATTTATTTTACCCCTTTTAGAGAGGAGGTAAGAGTCATTTCAACCTCAGACATCCTTTCCTGCTTCAGATGTTCAATACTCCAGTATTTTTCCCACCCTCCAAACCTTTAAGAATACAGTATAAAATGCTCAGCATTCACCTGCTGAAGCCATGTGCTCTGTGTACTGGACCAAATCTGGCCCAGGTGAAATCCTAGTGATTTCATCATGTGTGTAACTTTACTTATTCTGGCCCAACTTGGAAAACTCCCTGCTTTAGCATCTCCCCCCTGCAAAGGCTGGCCACAGCCCAAGTACACAGCCTCAACTGTTACAGCCTTGGCCTAAATAAAACTGCTCTCAGATCAGAAACCCAAGGACAGATGCAGAGCTCACCTTAGATTTTGCCACTGAAAGTTGGATGGTTCAATAATCAAGGAATTAGCCCAGGGCTGTGCAGAATCAGCTTCAACTCAATTTTCCTGTTAAGGTGGATTCCTTAATTCCTTCTCCCCAAAAACTCTATATTAAGCCTCAAAAACACAACCTAGGATAATTCTATCACAGCCAATATACTTCAGTAAGAAGTATTTGCTTTGATGGACGCATTTTGTCAAGAGCTGTGGACTTTCTTATTAGCAAAAAATCAGTAAGGAGCACAAAACCCTTCCCCCAGCACATATCCAACAGTGCACCTTAACGGCAACGGAGACTGCTTCCTAAAGATGGGAAACCCTGAATACTCAACAATATTCAGAAGCTGATTAATCCATGTAATTTACTATTTGCAACCAGTTTTCTGGACAAGCACTGAAGAGGAATAACACAACTCAGAATGTGACACTTCAGACTGAACAAGCAGGAAGATGGAACAAGTATTAC
Organism: Thinocorus orbignyianus; assembly: GCA_013400375.1. Classification (NCBI taxonomy): domain Eukaryota; kingdom Metazoa; phylum Chordata; class Aves; order Ciconiiformes; family Thinocoridae; genus Thinocorus; species Thinocorus orbignyianus. The sequence goes on along the minus strand of VXBW01000493.1, from coordinate 1,038,128 downwards.
CCAAGAAGGAACAGAAGACATGGAAAATGGGCTGTGAAGAAATCTCCCCAGACACCGCACGTGTAGCAGTTGCGAGAATGGGGTCACTGCATAAATGTCAGCTACCAGGAGGAAGAAAGAAGAAGGAGCAGGGTGGAAATGCTGCAGTACTGCAGGGGAGAGAGAAAGCTGAGATCTTGAGTCAGCCCTAAATGCTGTGGGGTTCTGGAAAATCAAACATTTGTAAATTTTTAGTGCATGATTTCACACGCCGGCGGGGTTGCCCTGGAGCTCTCGCTGTGTCCCTTGGCTCCTTTCCACATCCTGCTCTGCTGGGTGGCGGCTCGGACCAGTCCCAGCCCTAACCTGGAACCAAGATTTGAATACAAGGGAGAGAAACAAATGCAGTCAAGTTTCCAGAACAAGGTGAGTACAGGGAAAGGCAGCAGGCTTCAGCAGCGCCAAATCCTAGGAATATGGCAAAGGGTATTTCAAGAATAGTCTCACAAAGTAGAATTCTTTCTATTTCACCATTACCACTGCATGGGATATTTTGAAGGGTAAGACTCAAAAATAAAACCTATTTGCAGATTTAAAATTACAAACATCATTCAACAACTGAAATGTGCCCATTTCTCTTTAAGACTAACATCTAGATTTACTAGATTAACACTGCACATGTCTGGAGTAGAGACTAAACTGGTTTCATTCAACCGCTGCCAATGTAAGCTTTTGTGGATTTGACAAACTGAAGCAGTCTTAAAAACAGAACAAAAAAAGTTGGCTTTAAGATGCCAACTCAAGCAAGCAGGCTGACCTGGAAGTACACTGGAAACTCTACGTATGAGTCTATAACACAATGTATTCAACTGCCTCAATTCAGCATTCAAAGGAAAACAGCTTATTTTGGTCAATCTAAAAAGGTACTTTTACAGGCAGCAGTTTTCAGCTCCCAGGCACTTCCCACTGACATCCCATCTCCCCCTTCCTCCTCCCCTGGCAAGTACGTTGTATGATGATACAAAGGATCAGCATCATCACAACCTCCATCTCCCTCACCTTTCCGAAGAGACTTCACCCCAGTGAGGAAGAAGGGGGAGGGGAAAAAAAACCCTACCCTCCAAAAAACACAAAGAAAAACCCAACCCTTCTTGACAGGAGGCAGGGAGCAGGCACCCAGGAAGGTCCCCACCACTGAAGGGGTTTTAAGCCAAAGTCTACAAAAAGCAAGGAGGAGCATGAGGGTGACAGCTGTCCAGGAAAGCCCCAGGCCACCCCAGCAACCCCACTCACCTGTGGAGAGACAACACCATCTGCATCACTTGATCCAGTCACATTATTGCTTTTAGGAGGGAATGGGCTCTTGGTTTTCTGCTCTCTTGGATCCTGCCCGTTTGCCAGCGAGTCTTCCTTTTGACTTGGTTGGCCTTCGGGAACTGGCCTGTCTGCCACCAAGCGCCTCAGCACTCCATCCTTCAAGAGCTCTACTTCACTTTGGCTGCTTCTGGATTTTCTAGCTGATGCTCTGGCTGCAGCCTCACTGCTGGGGCTCGCTGCTGTCTCCCTTTGCAGGAGTTCCACCCTGTTACCCGCCAAGTTCTGCTGCTGGAATGACCTCCGCAGTCTTTTTTTCCCCTGGAGAGGGATGTCCCAGTCCAACCGCTTGGGAAACCAGGTCTTCACATCACCTTCTGTTTGAAACTTGAAGTGCTCTGTGCTTTGTGATTTCTTTAAAAACACCAAAACTGAGCCAGAAAAGCCAGTCCTGCTTGCCTGACACATGCCAGGCGTAGTGCATGTCACCTGGATGCACATGTTTTCCAAGAGCCAAAATGCATCACAGGTGGGGCTCTGGCAGCAGGCGCTCCGACAGGAGTGTACAGTGTGAAATCCTTCCAGAAGCTGCAAATCCTCATCTTCCCACGATCTCAAACGGCCACCAAACAGGATCTTCCCCAGTTCACATTTAGATCTGTTCCAGCTTGCATCTGGGAAAGGGGAGGGAAGACAAAGACAATTCTCAATCCTTTAAAGCAGTGTACAATGGATCCTCGTCACTATTGTCATGATGAATCTAGAACACAGGAGTAATGCAGCAGAGAGGGTGCAGGACAGCAAAGTGGGGGCTTCTCAGAATCTATACCCGCCCTCAGTATCCAGTACCTGCACAGGTTTTTAAGCACCAATCTCCACATCAACAGGACCACCACCCTTTTTGATAGCAATGAAGTGAAATCCATTCACAACAGCAGCGAAATCAGAAATATTCCTGTTTCAGAGAGGACCTGAACAGTGAGGCTGAGCTCACACATCAAGTTAAGAGGCAGAAACTGACCCCAGGAATCCTGAGTACGGTTTCTAATCATGGCCATGTAGTGCTACAACAGAAATTACCTGTCAAACATGTTTTTTTAAGAGTTCAAGTTACTTCAGATCTTAGACCAGTGGTAAAGCCGTAACTGCTTTGCATACAGGCTTCTTTTTTTTTTTTTTCTTAGCATGAAAAATTTGAGTACTTGCAGGGTTCAATGGATTAAAGGCTTCCAAAATTCAGAGCTCTGTAGATTAAGGACTACCTAAAAATAGACGAAAGACCTATGGGGCTGTTACACTGTGCTGTGTTCAGCATCCAAGGGATAATAGGTCACTAGAAGATTACTTTACAAACCCCATTGCTGGGCTCTAATGGTGCAGCTGGAGACTGTGCTCCAGACCTGGCTCCCTGCCTGCCAGCCCTGGAGATCTTGAGCACAGCACAAATGGGAAATTGTTTTCTTCATTAAAATAAAGTAGTCTGAATTGAAATCACAATACCTTGAGTCCCGTGTCTTGACAGTGCATAAAGTTTAGTAACATATTACTACTTCATCAGTAATAATTTTCATTATTGCTACTCCAGTAACACTGAATGAACACAGACTTCAGAGCGCACAACACCCACACCCACGGCACTGGGAACTGAACAAAGGCCCCGGCAGCAGCAGCTTTCCACGTGGCACACCACGACACAGAGAGAAGGGCTGAGAGGGAGGCATTTTTCTGATCAAGAACCTCAATCTCCTGAAGCATCAATCCTGGAAAACTCTCTCTGAGACCAGAACTGTTCAGGGAGATGCAGGTGTTTTAGGTTTCTTGAAGCATTTGTATCAGGACTTTAAACACCAGCCACAAAGACACTTAGCTAACACTACCAAGATGGCAAGGAACTCTGACCCCCTAAATCCCAGCTAACACCACTCCCAGGTGCAGGAGAAAGGGGAAAGTCGTAGCACTTTTATAACCTTGTATGACCCAGATAACCTTGTTTGACCAAAGAAAGTGAGTAGGGAAGACGGAATCTTCTGCTACACCAAGAATTTCAACCCAGAAAGGGAACTCACATCACTATCACAAAAAGTCTGGCTTTGAGACATCAGAAAGCAGGAAGCAAAAGTGTTATTTATAGTTTACTGTGAAGCCTCCACAGCAAAGGCACTCTGAAGACAAGGCTCCAGAAAGCCAGCCTCAGCTGCAAAAGAACACACTCAAGATCTGTGACCAAGGGATGGGGGAGCAGAGCTCCCTGTAGGTGCCTGAACCCACACCTGCACAGGAGGAGGGGAAGTTCAAGTGAGCAACATCCAGCTGCGGCGTGGAGATCAATCTTTGCATGTGTTCAACAGAGAGAACTGGCCAACAGCACCTTTAAAATCAGCCCTGACCCTGTCACACTTCATCAACACACGGCCCTTCCTTGGAGAGCAAGCAGACGGCAGCCCCAGGCAACAGCCAACCTCCTTACACCCTGAAGTGCTGGGGCTGACAGTCACCCTGACACCAGTCACACAGGCAGGGACAACACCTGGCACCAACCTGGTGGGCCTGGAATTAGGACAGAGTACAAGCTGAGGTGGGGGCTGTACACACAGAAGTGCACATGTGTACATGTACACACACACAGAGACTTAAAGCAATGGAAGAAAAACACTATTCCTGTGAATTTTAAGAGGATCTTAACCATTAAGACTCAGTTTAGCCTTAAAAAAATAAATAAAAATTACTTTCTGTCAAAGGTAAAGCTCTGTCCCTAACAGATCCTGTGCGAAAGGGAAATGTGCTGCTTCACACATCCCTAAAATCTCTCCTCCTCCCTGATGGGTGCTCATCCACTGCTCCTCAGACATCAGCCCTGGATCACACACACTACTCAAATTAGGGTTTGACACAAAACCCAGGGAAATTCATGACACGGGGAAATTCAGCAACAGCTTTCTCCAGCAGGCTTAAAACTAAGCACAAAAAGAACGGGGCATATTTAAAAGAAAAGTTCATACAGGGAAGAGATCCCTTATGAAAAAACACTAGATACACAGCAATTACATTTATTAACCTAAAGTGTAAAAACTGAAACCCCATGAACATCCAGGAATGCCAGAGCCAGGACTTAGCCCAGATGACACACCACTACCACGCTGAGAGCATTCTGCCTCTCTTTTAACTCCCTGCTAAACCAAGATGCAGAGATTTGCATTACGCAAGGCCAGATTTCATTTCCAGAACTCTGCCAGTGCCCACCTAGGACATATTTATTTGAACTTAGCCAATATTAGTCTACACTTGTGTTTCACCTCTGGAAAGATGAATGATTTTATGCCAGGAAAATCTACGCAGCCTGTTACCCAAACACTTCCTCCCTGAGAATCCTGCAGGAACATACAATGGGCCAAAAAAATCGTTGTGACAAGAAGCCATATGCTGCCATGTGGAGCCTTGCAAAGGGACAACCTCCACAAAACCTGGTGCAGCACCTGCACTGAGCAGACACGGACCTGCCTGAACTGATAGAAGGCAGCTGTGAGTACCAGCAATGTCACCAACTCCTGCTTACTGCCAGAGCAGCCTGTTCAGTCCCTTCCAGGTGGTGTGCTGGCCCCATGGCAGCCACACACCCACACAGGGACTCGTGGGGTGGGTGAGACCAGCAGCAAATCCCATCACTGACACCAGCAACACCAGCAGCCTCAGAGAAAAGCACATCAGCAGGAATGACCCTAAGGACAAATTCCCTCCTAAGCCTACCCAGGCCAGCACAACACAGATCACAAGATGCCAGCACAGTGGGTGTGCTTAGTCACTTCTTGGTATTACTTTTGTCTTTTTTCCCCCTTCTCTAGTGCATCAGTACAAAAACCACTCCTCTTCTCAGGAACTCTGGAGCTCCTGTCCCGGCAGTGCAGCTCATAGCTTTGCTGAACAGCAGGGAAATGGAACGGACAAGAACAGTTTCTATTAATAAGCTCAGGTTCAGGGACTTGCTCAGGCAGTTAATCCTTCCTGATATCGGATTAATGATTAAAGACTTGATTCCATAGGCTTTTTTAATCTGTCACATGTAACCAATTATGTCAACACAGTTCCTCTTGCGTAACTCCGCACGATCACACTCATTTCTAGGCAGCCATAATTCAGTTTAACAAACTCTGCAGCCTAAGTGATACAAACAAGACCCAAAAATTCTACAGTGGAAAAAGCGTCCACCTAAGGACAATTATGCCACATATAATTATATTTATTTCTGCACACGCATCAGCCTTCAGGGTTTTAACTCTCCCAAGCAGATCAGCCCTCCCAAGCTGCAGCACTGCCCAGAACACTCCTTCTGAGCAACACAGGATCAGCAGCTCTAGTTCTGGACTTCTAAGATATTACTAAAGACAGGAAATGCCACGCAGGAAGCCCAGTCTACAAGGAAACATGCAATCCACCTGACACATCATCCAAACACGCAGTGCCGAGAACCCTTCAGTAGGGCCAGGAACACAAATATGTCTTTCCAGGCTCTAAATTAGCTGATTAAGGTCACACAGCTCGTTAGCTTATTCAAATCCGTCACTCTGCAAATGCCCAGGAAGGCCTGGTGAAACAGGGATGCTGCAGCAGCCTAGAGAACACGTCTACAAAACTGAGAAACAAAGCAAAATGACCCCCTTTTCAAATCTTGCTGCCATTAGGACAGCAATGTCTCCAGCAGAAAGCCAGCAGCTGGCTGCTGTCACACGGGTTGGTAAATACTGAAGTCACCACTGCCTCAAACGTGTGATTCACTGCAACTCCAACAAAGAAGAAAAAAAAGGCACAGAAAAAACTTTCTTAACTAGGGTCTGGTGAATGCTACACACACACCCCGGAAAAATACCACCTCTCCTGGTGAAAACGTGACCTCAAAACACTCACAGGAACTTAACACATCTCTCTGAAAAGTCATAATCAGAACTTTTTAAATAAAAAAAGTCCCTACGCAATCCATTACATGGAAACTCCCCCACAAGCCACTAACTCGGTTATTTACTTGACTAGAAGGCTGATTACTCAAATTTGAACAGGAAATAAAAAACCCAAACACAACAATTGCCTGTAGGCAAACAGAGATTATTGACATACTGCATTTGGGGAGAGTCAAACATCTGAGGGCTAAAGAAATGTTCCTGCCTTCCCAACTCGTCTCAAGTACTCCTTGGCTGAAATGATTTTCCAGAGTATAACTTGTTCATTTTGCAGCAAAAGGGTTCTCAGCTCAGAGAAAGCTCTCTACGAAATACAGGCAAGTTCCTGAAAGCCAGCAGTGTGTGAGGACACACAGCAGCAGCTGCAGGACAGACCGACTCCCTGCTGTCGCTTGGTCACTCCACAGTTGGTTATCAGAGCCATATGGCGTGATGAGAAGCGACCCGTTCATGTTCCACATCTCTCCTACCCAGCTCATTTATTAACTGTCAAGGGTGGGGTTTTGTTTGTTTCTTTTAAACCAGCTACAATGGCTAGCAGCAAATTATTTCACTTTCCCCTCAGGATATTTTAAACAAGCAAAATGATAAATATCATAAAAAATACAGACGCAGTCCCAGAGAGAAGAGAAGAATCACCTGCTGAGGAGCACAAGGCACACAAGCAAGCACACAGGTAGAACAGCCGCAGACTTCTCAGCTCCCTCCCAGGTTCTCCCAGGCAGTATCGTGACAGAAATGGGGCGCTGATGCTGGACTTGGCTTCCAACCTCTTCTCCATGGCCTTTGTGGGCTGCAGCGGGGTTCTGGAAACACAGAAGATATGAAACACAAAACATCCGCTGGCAATGGATATGTTCTTGGGGAGTTTCAGTTGACATTATGAAGAGCACGGGGCACTTGCGAGGGAAAAGAAATGTCTTATCTTATCTGCTATGACTTAGTCCAGCTGCTGCTAAGTAACTATCAAAATACAATACTAAGGTTAAATCCACAGCAGCAGCCTCCAGCCCCAAACAGCAGTGGGCCACCACGATGGCCTTTTCCATTACTTCCCTTCCCTGAATCCTAGAATGGTCAGAGTTGGAAGGGACCTTAGAGATCATCAAGTTCCAACCCCCCTGGGCAGGGACACCTCTCCCTAGAGCAGGTTGCTCCAAGCCCCATCCAGCCTGGCCTTAAACACTTCCAGGGATGGGGCATCAACAACTTCCCTGGGCAACCTGTTCCAGTGGATTTCTTCCTTGTGATTTCTTCCTCCTTCACCGCTTTCAGTAGCAAAACACCTAATATCACACTCGGGTGGATTCCAAAGACACACACACATGGGAAATGTCAGTTTCAAATATGCCACTGGCAGTGGCCACCCGGCTGGTGCCAGGAGCATAAATAACACAGGCACTGATAAACCCAGCACATCTGCCTGGAGATGTCATCGCTCACACAGTGGTGCTGGCTGGTACCAGCCAGAAACAGAGAGAGAGACAAAAAGGCAGCCATGTCAAGAAACAGGGAGATAAAGACCCAGTTTGCCTCGTATTTTGCTTCACAGGGCACAGATCAGGAAAGCGCTGATGCTCCTTATCAGCCTTTCTGATGCCACAGACACTTTTACAGCCTCGTGCTACTGAAATCTAAATTAGCTCTGGGTGCTGTGATACAAACCCGTTAATTATTCCAGAAGTAATAAACGTTATCTGTTTTCAAAGAGTAACAAAGCAGTGTCGGGCAGAGTTAAGCCTGCCATTTAGGAAGAATCAAAAGGGAGTAGTGTCAGAGATGGTTGGACTTGATAACCACAGAACGATCAGACCCAGAGGATTCTATGGTTCTAGGAGCCTCTCGACTAGGGCATCGCTTAACCCCTCATCCTGCCTTAAATCCCCAGGGAATTCCACCCAATTGCCCGGTGTGGAAGAGCCACCAGAGGCTGCCCCTATCCCCCGCTGGCCCGGGGGAGTGAAACGAGGAGCGGGGACGCGAACCCGCGGCTCCTCACCCCAACAACAGGTGCCTTCAGGAAACTTCCCGACCCCCCGGCTCCCCGACCCTGACTCCCACAGGGACCCTCCCCAGCGACCCGGGGCCGGCCCGTCGGCGCCCACCCATCGGGCTGTCCCCGCTGACAGGGCTCCGGGGCCCGACTCCCCTCACCCCGGGGGCGAGAGGAGGGGGTGCACCGACGTGTAGTTACTTACTTAGCAGGGGCGCATGGCGAGGCGGCTTCTCGACGACCTCAGGCGGGCGGNTAGGCTGGGCTCCGGGGCGGGGCCGCACCGCCCTCCCGCAGCCGGCGGGGGAGCAGGCCGCGCCGCCACAGGTAATCTGCCCTCACAGGCCGCGGCTTCCACCACTGCCCAACAAGGCGGCAGGGGATTGGCCGGCGGCGCAGAGGGGGGG
>VXBW01000493.1:956215-1021279 GCA_013400375.1 Thinocorus orbignyianus | reverse complement strand
CCACACGCCCGCCGCCGACTTCCAGCCGCCCTACTTCCCCCCGCCGTACCCGCAGCCGCCGTTGCCCTACCCGCAGGGCCAGGAGCCCGCGTACCCGCACTTGGGGGACCCCTACGCGGCGCTCAGCCCGCTGCACCAGCACCAGCAGCCCGCCTGGCCCCCGCAACGCGGCCGGCAGGAGGACGCGGGGCTGCTCACGCAGACCCACCGCGCCCTGGGGCTCGACCCCCGCCGCGAATACCCCGCCGTGCCCCGCCTGCTCCACGGGCTGCCCGACGGCGGACACGGCCTCGCCGACGGCCCGCTGGGCCTCCACGGCCTCGGCCACCACGGCATCGAGGACATCCAGGTACCGGGGGCACGGAGGGAAGACGAGGGGGTGGATGCGGGGAACGGGAACGAAACGGCGAGGACCCATTCCTATGCCGTCTGTGCGCCCCGAGGGGCATCGGGGGTCCCGGTTGGGACGGATCGGGTCCGTACCCCCAGGCAAGGAGGACTTGCAGGGCCTGAAGCCCCGTTACCGGAGCTCGTCCGTGCCCGAACGGATTCCTCCTGGCCGGGGCGGGCAGCGGGTGGGCCGGACACCGACCGCTCGGGGCCCGTCTGCACAGGGAGCGGCCGGTTGACGGTTCTTGCTTCGGTTCTTTCAGGCCGTGGACGACGGCGGGATGAACCTGCTCGATCAGTCCGTGATCAAGAAAGGTAAGAATGCGGCGGCACCGCGGGACGCGGCACCGGGCCCTGCTCCTGCCCTCGGGCATGCCCCCGCGTCGGGTTTCCCCCCGCGACAGCCGTCCTGTCGGGCAGGGCTCGCCGCTGTCCGCGGAGAGATCAAAACGAAAGCGGCGGATCCCAGCGGGCCAGTGCGTCCCTTCGCACCTTCCCGGTACCAAGCCCGCCGCACCTTCCCGGTACCGGGGGCCGAGGGGCCCGGATGGGTGGGTCCGGCTACCGAGGAGCCCCGGGGACTCACCCCGCGGACGGTTCGCGTTGGAAGCCCCGAGGATGCCCCGGCGGGGCTCGGTGGCAGCTCCCGGTGCTCCTGGTCCCGCCGCCCCTGGCCGGGGCTCGTACCGGGGGCAAGGACGCGATTAACGGGGATGAGGGGTTGGAGCGGCCGTTGGATGCGGTGCTGCCTGTCCCCGCAGCGGGGAGCATCCCGCAAACTCCGACCTGCGGGGTCTCCCCTTCTGCGGCTCCAGACACAGGGCTTTGCCCGAGAACCGGCGGGGAGACCAACCGGTCCCCGGAGACACCCCGGAGAGCCCCGGGGAGACCGGGGCCGGTGCGGGGAAGCGGGGTTGCAGGCAGGGGTCCCGCACGGTCCCCCAGGGTCTTCCACCGCCCCCCCCTAATTTACTGCCGGTTCTCCCCTACCTGCCGAGCAGTCCCTTTGCTCCCCCAAAAAAACCCCTTGGGGAAAAACAGCTCAACTCCATAAAAATATTTTTTTCTAATGAAAACTTCCCCGGGGCGTTGCGGGGAGCGGGGATGGGGAGGCGGGAGCGATTGATGCGGGTGCTTGCGGCGAAAAGTCGTTTGAAATATTCCTGGAATAAATTTTCCCTGGAATTTTTTAACAAAAATGGGGAGATGGAAAGGCCGTGTTTAGCGGCTGCTCGGTGCTGCGGGAGCCAACACAGGCGGGGAAACGAAATCGCGGCCGCCCGTGCGGGTTCGGTGCGGGTTGAGGCGGGCAGGCCCGGTGCCCGCAGCCCGGCGGCGTGCGGGTTAGCTGCAGGAAACACCGAGAGCCCCGGGGAGCTGGCTCCGGGCTGGGCAAAACACCGTTGAGACATAAACCGGGAGGGTTTGTGTCGGTAGCAGCGTCCGGGGCTGCAGCGAGCCCTGGTCCCAGTCCCGTCCCTCCCCGCCGCGGTTTTGGGGACGTTTCCCGTAGCCCGGCAGCAGCCGGACCCTCCGGTAACCGCCCCGGTATTCCGTGGAAAATCCTCCCATCCTGGTGGGTCTTCCCCCGCCGACATGGATACACGGAGGGAGCAGCGTTCACGGTGCGTTACGGCCCCCCTTTTTCCATGAAAATTGTTATTCTGAGAACACAACTTCATTACACGCGGCATTTCAGTGGAGCATTAATGACCGTAATTATTTTAGCCTTAATTAGAGCACATGAGAGGCATTTCATTAAATATCCTTGCATGAGAGAGGTGGCTGCAAGAAGCTGCGTGTGCGCTCTCGTTGGGCAGGAGCGCCAGGCCCTGCGCCCGCTGCTCCGGGGGCTCCAGCACCTCCCGGGAACCTGCAGAAAACATTCTGTATGGGAATATTTCTCTGGAAGTTAGGTTGAAGTTACAGGGGGTTTGGATTGTCTGGGATTTTTTTTCCTCCCCTTCTTTTTTTTCGTGTTTTTTTTTTTTTTTTGTTCCTTTGTTTGTTTGTTTGCTTTTTTCTTTATTTGCCTTTCCCCCCCCCCCTAAAATGTGCCATTTCTTTGTAATTTTCGTCTGCTGTCGGGAGGATTTGTTGTCGTTTAGTGCCAGATTTGTGCCTGCAGATCCTCTAGTCTATCTTTCAGAAAAAAAAAAAAAAACAAAAAAAAAAACCCAAAAAACCCCAAACCAAACCCAACCCCAAATCAGAACANAACCCCAAATCAGAACAAACACCAAAAGAGAAAAAGAGAAAAAGAAGGGGGGGAAAGAGGAGGGAGAAAAAAAGAAAATAATCAAACAGCCCTGGCTGAGAAGCGGGGCTGGGGGTGCAGTTCTGCCTGCGGACACTTCTCTTCCCACTCCGATTCTCTTCTTTTTTCTCCCTGCTGTGTTAGGAATAGCTATGCAAAACATGTTTTGGAGAATAATAGGGTTCCGAGGGCAGTCTCGGGGGTTTCCCCGGCTCTGCTCGGAGCCCCGAGTTTGCTGGAGCAAAGGGAGAAATCGATAGATCCAAAGCGAAGCGTATTTTGGGGGGGCCGCGGGCCGTGTCCCCAGAGCGGCAGCAGCGACCCCGGGACCCGCGGGACGGAGGCGACGGTGGGGGGGGGTCTTGTAGTGGAGCCGGAGTCCGGGGTCCCCCCAGCCAGCGACACCCCGATTTCCGGGCCCGGGGGCCGCATCCTGCACCGCTGCCCGAGTTGAGCTCCAAAGAAAGCTTGGGAATTCTGGAAGCCGCAGCCAGGGAAGGGCCCGATCCCGCCGCAGCCCAGGCGGCCGGTGAGCCCCGGGGACAGGGACAGGGACGGTGTGCGGGTCCCCAAAATAACCGGGGTGTTTGCTCGGCGTCGGGGGAAGCGCTGCGGGGCAGGAGCTGCCGGGGTGGAGCGGCATCAACGCTGGCCTCCGCTCCAAACGGGCCGTTTAATTACTTTGCAGCCCGCTTTATTCGATTATTTTTTAAAAAAAAAATATATGATACGAGGTGGTTCTTAGTTCGCTGGCTCTGTCTGCTCTGAGCCACAACCGGGTGGCCCGAGGGGACGCCCGAGACCCCGAGGCCAGAGCGAGTTGCACCCTCGGAAAAAACAAAAATAAAAATTTCAGAGATAAATCCCGAGCGATTCCGGGGCGGGCGGCGGGGGGCAGGTGTGCGGGCTGACGGCGGGGCTTCTGGTGCGTTTCTTTCCCTGGGGAGCGAGGGTAAACGTTAAAAAGCAGAGTTTTGTCATAAATCGTGCCGAGATCTCAAATACCTCAGCGGGGATGATTAATCCTTGAATTCCTGACGGTATGGCCCTCGGACAGAAACCTGATATAAATCTGTGCATGTGAAAACAGATAAATCTCTCCTTAATTAGTTGCCGAGATACTGTTGTCCTGGTTCAACAAAAATATTAATCACCTGCCCCAGCTCCCCCCCAGGAGCCACCTTTTAACTCCTGGGCTCGCAGGCGTTTTTCAGTCGAGTCAAGTGCAGGGACCCCCGCTGAAAACCAGCACGAAACGGGAGGGAAGAGCTCCCAGCCCCGGCAGTGTCCCCGCAGCCTGTCACGTCCCGCGGGGAAGGGGGTGGCTGTGATTGCGGGTGTCCCCCTGGGGGGAAGGAACCGCCCAGAGCCCCGCAGCGCGATGCCAGAGTATCCCTGGCTGCGTGTTTGCTTTCCTCCTCTTTTATTTTAAATAAACTTCAACGGTTTTAGCAGTTAATATCATTACAGGGGATTTTTGAAGGCGATCTGAGGGGTGAAGTGCCCTGAGACACCCCGGGAGCGTTTTCCCAAGGCTCGGGGGGGTGGCGGTGTCCCCATCCCGCAGCCCCGACGGTGGCTGCGCGGCTCCCGCATGGCCGGGGCCAGCGCCGGGAGGCAGATTTGGGCTGAAAACACGCGTTCAAAACTAAATTTCCCCCCTGGCTGTCGGGACTGGCTCCGGTTCGTTATTCCCGGGGGCAGCCGGAGGCGCTGGGTGCAGCCGCGGGTGATGCGGGAGTCCCGGGGGGCACCCGGTGCGGGGCGGGGGGCGAGCGGTTCGGCTGCGGGGAAGGTGCTGCTGGTGGATGCGGAGGTGGGATCTCACTGGGAGCATGGAGAGCGCTGAATAACACGGGAAAACTGGGGCTGAGCTTCCCCCTGTACTGCTGTGACAAACGGGGACTGTGTTTAGTTTGAGAATTAAACGGGTAAAATCCTGATCAGGGTAGAAGAGCATTTGCGAATATTTTTTTTTTTTTTAATACTTATTTGTTTGTTCTTCCTCCTTTTCAAAAATATTTCAGAAATTATTTTCTGTCTCATTTTATTGTTGTTGGATTTGTTTGGGAATTATTTGGGGTTTTTTGTGAGCTTTTGTTTTGTTTTGTTTACTGTGGTATTTTTCCCCTCCCAAACATTTATATAAGACCAGGAAGATGTTTGACTCGAAAACAGTAAAAATAACTCTGAAAAAGTTTAGTCCGGGGCTCTGGCTGGTTTAAGCCAGGGCAGCTACAGGTTTTTTTCTGCTGTGTTCACCTGCTGCCCTGGTGTTTAGATTCCCTGGGAACAGCTACCCACGTCCTGCCATGAAACACGCCAGAAAATCAGCTGGAGACCCGGCGAGCCCTGAGCAGCGGCTGCTCCTGGTCCTTCCCCATCTGAGCGAGGAGAAGGGTGATTTTTTCTGCTTATGAAACCCAGAGTTACGCCATCGTGCTTGGTAGCAAAAACTCCTGCAGCTTGCTCATAAAACAAGGAGGGGTTTTATTGCCTTGACATCCCTTCAGGATCAGCCGAAAGCTTCTCGCAGAGCCTTTTTATTACAAAGAAAAACACAAAATCTCTTCCCCTGGCCGCTGGAGCCTGGGGGCACCCTCGGGTGCAGGAGCAGCCCCAGGTCCTGCTGGTGGTGGGCCAGGACCAGGGGGGACCCTGCAGGAGAGCCACGGGGGCTGCGCACCCTGCTCGCGGGCAAGGGTTTTGGCTGCAGCATTTTACAACCCGGAGTGGAGCAGGAGCAGGGTGTAGCCCAGCGTGGGTTGGTGCTGGCACCCAGGAGTCCAGGGCCCCAGGGGTGCTGTGTGGCTGGTGGGGACTGAGCCCCCTGGGTTGGCGCTGAGGCAGCAGGATTGGGCCGCTTTCGTGTTTGGGACTTGTTTAGATTTCCATGCGAGGCTTTTCGGCTGCTGCGGAGTGGCAGCGTTAGCGTTTCTGCTCAGGAATGTGGACCTGTTTGGCTGGATGCTGGACAGACGGAGAGGGGGGAAAAAAAGCTGTGCCTCGGAGTGCTCCGAGCCCACATCTAGAAATATTGCAAGAAGTAGCTGTCACTGCTAAAGAATGCAGCAGAGGGGGGAGATTAAGGCTGAGATGCTCAGATCCACTCGCCACCACACGCGAGCTCCAGGTTGGGATGGAAAACCTCATGTTTAGGGCTGCTGGGGGGACTGGGGGTGCTGGCGTGGGGGCCTCGGTGCCATTTCTCCTTCGTCTCAGCGCGGGGAGGAGCTGAGCTGTAGGAAACGCCGCGTGAAGCCAGATGTGGCAGGGGAAAAAAGAAAAAAAGAAAGAAAAAGAAAAGTCCTGAAAGAATGGTAGATTAGATAAACATCATTTCCTGTGATGAGCAAGGTAATAAGTGAGGTCATCCTCATCCTCTAAAACACCTGGGGCTGCGAAGACACGTCGGTGGCCGTGGGTGGTGGCGCTCGGACTGCAGGCAGGGGCAGGGTGCTGAGCTCTGCCTCCCGGCCCCCTCCAGCTCCATCTGCCGCGGGAGTTTGCCCGAGTGGGAAAAGGGGCTCACCCGGGACAAGCTGGGTCTTGACTGGAGGCTTTTGCTGCCTTAGCACTGCTTGGGAAGGCTTTAAATTTCAGGCAAGCCCTCTCACACGCCACGGGACCCAGCGCTCCTCCGCCTCCCTCGCCGGGCACTTCTCCCTCGCACACACACGCGTGCGCGGCGGGAACACCTACTAATCACATGGAGGAACTTAAAAGCAAGTTTTTACTCTGAACTGCATCCAGATCACCATTCCTCCATTAAAATTATATTTTTAATGTCCTATAATTGCACCGGGATAAAACCAGGTGTGTGTTCACGGGAGATAACACACGCGGGTGCTGGTGAAGGCGCTGGGCTTTGTCTCAACCTTCCCGCTGCCTCCCAGGCATGCCTTATCTCCAAGTTTCATGTACCTTGTCATGACTTACTGTTTAATTAGATGTTTTTAAATGAATTTTTTCTTTTTTTTTTTTTTTTCTTCTTTCCCCTTTGTTAGAAGTAAAGAGCAGTTCTTAAAGGGTAGGTTCAGGAAAGCCAGCTTGGGTTGCTTTTTTAGCACGTGGCTTGAGTCAAACCAGCAACACCTCTCCTCTGGAGCTGGACTCCAGGTGAGGCTGCTCCACGGACCAGCACCGAGTGAGCACCAGGGATGTGCTGGGCGGTCTCTGGGCAGATCTTCCTTGCTTTCCATTCTTGCAGCTCGATGCTTTGGCCAACGCTCGTTGGGTAGGCAGGGCCACAGCCGTCCGTGCTCATGGGCAAAGGGGTCACCAGGAGCTGGCTGTCCCTGGCCACCCCCAGTGCTCCCCCTGTAGCTTGAAAAGCCATATGAAGGAGTGAAAGCTTCTGAGGAAGAGCACAGCACACGCTCCTGCCCTCCTGGGCAGTGGGTCACTGTCGTACCACACCATGGTCCCAGCTCCCATAGGGGTGGGTTGGCAGCGGGGCCACCAGGAGCAGCCTTGGCTGGGTGACACTCAGCCCGTGGTGCTCATCCCCACGAAGGAGGTGGCACTGAGATTGTCACTTCGCAGATGGTACCACACAGCAGGCATGTGCCTCGTTGGAGTTCCATGGGTGACCCCCGTGGCAGCACGGACACAGACAGACCCCCAGGGACACCCACATGTGCCTCCAGCCCAGGGTCACACCAAAGCTGCAGCAGAGCAGAGGCAAAGGCAAAGGCAGGCCATTCCTCTGCGTTTAGTAATATTCCAAGATATATGATCTCAAAAAAAAAAAATGTTTGCAATCTGTCTTAATTATTTGAAGAGCCTAAACGAGGTTCTCTGAAGTCCTAGACTACCACCCTAACCACTAAACCATCCCACCCTTTCCTGTGTGATCCTAGGGAATTACTCATTCTTGCTGTCCTTCCACTTGTTTGTTTATTTTAATTCTTAATGGAGGAACTAATTAGCAAATGTGGATATAATGCTCAGAGCTGCTACATGCTCAGCTCCCGTCTCCATGCCCTGTCCCATACCGAGCTCTGGTGTGGGCATCAGAGAGAAGTGCTGGGGCTTGGTGGAAATGAGCAGAGAAGTGTGAGAGAGAGAAAGAATTGCCAGAAGTGAGCCCAAACTGCCCATTGCAATTAAATATCTCAGAATACGGTGGTCCTGTGGCTGGAGGGGGCTCTGGGGTGGGACGAGGGGGCTGCGAGCAGGTTCACCTTTGCAGCCCCAAAAGCCAGGGCAGCTCCTGCAGCGCCTGCGGTGCGTGCTTGGGATTCCAGCTGGGCTGAGTCTCCCCACCCTCTATCTCAGGCATTTATCTGGCATCAGTCACCCAAGTGCTGAGGCGCCAGGGAGCGAGGCATCGGGTCAGGCCCTATTCCCTCCGGACTGGTCAGACAGGTCCTGGGGAGCAAGCCATGTCCCCAGGGAGGTGGCTGCGTGGGGATGGCGTGTCCCCAGGGCTCCCCGAGATGGCTCCGTGCATCTGACCAAGGGTATCCAGGATTGCTTCAAGCACAAGATCTGAGTTTGCAGGAGATTGGGATCCATCATTGAAGAGACATCATCAGAGGGTTTGTAGACACCACAAAAGCTGCCCCATGATCACCCACATGCTCCTGTGCCACCGGCTGGGCTCTCCCCACGCTGTTTCTGTGCCTGGTAGGAGCTTTCCCCATAGAAAGACACGGACATTGCTCCTTCCCCCAGGCTTCTCCAAGTCCCAGCTGATGCAGAGCACCTCCCAGTATGGTCCTGGTGGGGACATGGTGCTCAGTGGGGAGCAACACCTTTGCTTTGCTGGACATCCCACAGGCTTTAGAAACCTGGGGCATCTTCTGAGCAGGGACAAGTTCTTGTTGTGGTGGTAGGTGAGTGGTGCCTTTCCCCAAAGCCATCCCTGGCTGAGCCTGTGGCTCCAGGAGGGCAGGTGAACCAGCAGCTCCATCACTGCCCTCCAAACCCTCCCGTGTGCTCCAAGCACTGGCAGAAAGTTCTATATAAAGAAAAACAGGTTTCTTTTTCCCCCCTCCTCCCCTATTATCTGTCACATCTGATCTTTGCTGAAGAGTCTTTTGCCCTTCAATAATCTAAACGCTTTTTAACAAATTGATGGCAAGGGCAGCGTGGCTTACGTAGGATCCGCCGCCGCTCGCAGGAGACACTGCATCTTTGTTCTCCTTTTTTAGATTATGTAGATCCGAGCCACACAAATTCAGGCACTTCCATAGGGAATACGGGGAAAACCCTCTCAAGCACGTTACTGTAAAATGGATTATACTGTTTAAACACATAAAGATCCTGCAGACTTGTTGCCAAACTGTGATGGGAGTTTGCGCCGCTAAATGAATAACACTGTGCTGGTTGATGCCACAGGGCAGATGTGGGGGGCGTCTGGGCTGGAGGGGGACATGGGATGAGAAACTTGCCTTGGTGTCAGCAGGGAGCAGCACAGGGTTCCTGTTCTTTTGCCCCAAATCCTCAGACTCTCCAGGCTCTGGTTTCGGTTTCTACCTGCCCGACACCTGCGTGGTTTCTGCTGTGAATTCTGTAAGAGCAGAGGCTGAGCTACATTGGTACATCCAGAGCAGCTGGCAGCTGAACCGAATTTTAAATGCTCATTGTTTTTCTAATGTAGATGTGAAAATGCTTAGCTGCTGACTCAGCAAAATATCATTTTGAAGAAGGGGGAATGAAATAATCTGGATTACTGCACTAAACTGACTTGTCAAATAAAGCGGCAAAGGGGGGAGTGAGAAGTGCAGCCTCTGGAGGGGGATGGATGGGGACAGGGCTCTGTGGCACTGAAACAGCAAAAATCTCATGCAGTAAACACCTGCAAATAGAATTTGGATTCCACTTTTGAATGTCCAAGAATTTCTCCTTCACTTCCTGCAAGGGTTCAAGCGCTTGGGTTTCCCTCATTAGGACAACCTAGACAATATTTGCTGCTCTCCAGTGGGGTATTCCTGAGGTTGCTGCAGCAGGGGCTCCCCAGCCAGCAGGGACCAACCCATCAAACAGAGTCCAGCAGGGAAACGTGTGGGAACTCACAGCACATGGTTTGTGAGCAGCTGCTGAAAAATTCACAAAATATTCTGAGCAAGCGGCACATTTGAGGCCAAGTCATTCCTAAATGGTAAAGCAGGGAAGTGCATTCACTGAAATTATTAATTGCAAACCACTTACTGATCCCCTTCCCAGTCCTGAAGGAGCACAGGGTGCTTTTGCAGAGCTCTCAGTAAATTTGGTTGTTATATTGGTTGGCCCATTCCTATCAAGACACCACATATGAAGCAGGTACCATCCTTCGTGGATGGGGTATCCTGGAAAGCCCGAACCTTCCTGCCCCAAAGCTCCCCAGTGACACATGGTGGGTACTTCACTGGGCAAAACAGAGGCACAGAGAGAAAAACACAATTAATATCAGGTGGCACCTTAACTTTTAGTCTGTAACCTGATGTATTGATTTGCATGGGAAACAGAATGTTAAGTATGGGAGCTTTGCATAGGCATGGGACCTCTCCTGATTTGCTTTCTCATGGGAATAGTCTGAGGTTGCCGAGTTGTATCCCTGCTCCCTCTCTTCTTCTGAGGGTCCGAGATCCATTTCCCTATCAGGACTCAGCAATCTGGAAAACCCGGAGATAAAGAGAAAACCCAAAACACAAACCACCACCAAGATTCTTTCCATCCTTCCATTTGAAAAGGCCTCCGAGCCGATTACAGCGTTTCCTAGAGAGGCTCTTTGACATGGGGACTCGGTGCAGGTTGTGCATTCAAGATAAAGAAAATACCTGTATAATCCCCTCCAGGAAGAAAGGATAATTACAGGCTGTGGGTTTGAAATATGGCTGATGGCACTGACCTCCTTCCCTGGACCATCAATAAATACCTCTCTGCTGAAACACCAGGAAATTGGAGCAGCTGAACTCTGCAGCACCTCCTTGGCGAGAAGGGGCTTTTAAAGGGATGGCAGGAGCAGTCGCCTCTGGCTCACACCCACATGCAGATACTCCTTTATATATGTATCTCCTCTTATAATTTACATCAGAGACATTCAAACGAAGCTTAGATTAGTGCACTGAAAGCTCTTCCTGAAAGACAGCAGCAATCTCTCGCCTTCCTGGAGCGCCTTTCATCAGGGCATCCATTGCCTCGGAGCTTCCAGCATGGGGCAGAGCCACAGGACCCCCATCTACTGGGGGGAAAACAACTCAGGGGTGGGGGTGGCTTGTGGATGTCAGCATCAGACCTACAGAATGCTGGCAGCTGCAGTGACAAACAGCCAAAATAGGTTTGCACAGTGCTCCTTTGCAGGGTGGCACAAGCAGACTCTTCTGGGGCTGCCCTGGACCAAGGCAGCTGAGCTGACCCACACGTGGCCCCAGAGAGGGACCCGGGGGGCTGAGATGCTCTTGGGGTGGCTGGAGGCAGCCCTGTGCCTGAAGAGGAGACATTGCTTTGTCCCAGCATGGACTGACACCCCTTTAAAATGCCACCTAAGCCATAGCACACTCCCAGTTTTGGAAGAGCTGTTGCAACAAAAGCTCCAATATCCTCGGATTCGGCGCTGCTGAGGAGGAGGATTTACCTGTAATGGATTTAAGGAGAGAAGAAAACAGACTTGTAAGACGGGCAGCGATTTGCATGCTCCCTCTGCTCTTGTTTTTCCCCTCGCAGCACCCTGAGCTCCAGCTGGAAAAGGAACTGAACAAGCAACCCCACGATAAGCAATTTGGTTTCCAAGCCCCACACATTTTCCTGCTTACAAATCATTTCACAGGCAGGTAGCACGTTTCTCAGATGGAAGTGAGTCAGTACTTCATCTTTTTCTTTTTGTCAGCAAAAATCCTGTTTTCCCCTAAAAATCCCCAGGAGCAGCTGGTGGGCAGCCAGCCCCCGAGCAGGGCACTGCAATCCCGCAGCTCCTGCAGGCAGGGCCTGAGCCCAGGCTGCCCAGGAACCTTTCACACTGAATATTTACATGGAAAAGCGGCTGTTTCCAAGAATCACTATGGTGGTTTCAGACACAAGTGTTTGTGACTGTGGATGGGGAAGGAGGGGGAGCCCGATGGCAGCTCAGGGATGGAGCATCCTCAGCCCGGCCGATGACACAGGGTCCCTCTGTGATGAAGCTCCTCAGGGAAGAGCAGGATATTCTCCAAGACTTTCCAGCTTCCCAGGTAAAAGCCTTTGAAGAATGGGTTTCTCTTGCTCCTCCTTCTTTGCACCTGAAACTTTAAGAAAACAACCAAGGGACCCACCTCTGGAAATCAGAACAAGCATCAGAAACTTCATGCTTTATTTTGGGATACCTTGGAGGCATGAAGGTCCTTCCTCCAACAGCTGGATCATGACGCAGCCACCATCAGTCCAGTGGCGTTTCTTCTCTCTCACCCTGCTGCCTGGTGCCTCCTGAAGAACCCTCACGAAACCAAGGCTGTGGTGTCCCATCACACCCTCCACCTGGCTGGAAGCATCAGCACCTCGTGTTCATGGGAATTACCTTTCCAGACCCATCTGCCTCTCTGAGGAGCATCTTCACACCCCGCGCTGGGGTGCTGGACCAGCTCCTTCTGGCTACATTTACCACCCAGGGGCTTCTCCTCCTGAGAAATCTTTCATCAGGGATCACTTGGCAACTTTTAATTGGGTATCACTGCACCCCTCCCAGGTAGACATTATTATCTCCATTTTGATGCTGGTGACAGTCAAGCCCAAACTGGACTTGGCCAGTGTCATAAACCAATTCCCCAGCAGAGCAGGGAGCCAGCTCTGGCCATCCCAGCCTGAGGGCTCCCTGCCACCCCTCAGGCTGCTGGCTATACAGGACACGGGAGGACAACGCAGGCAAGGTGATCTCCAGCTCAGGATTTGTTTTTTCATTTTCTTAGCTTTGCCTCGCATAGACACATCTGCATTCTTACCCTGCCAGGACTGCTCCCAGGGCTTGGTCCATCTCCCACCACCTCCAGCTCCTGAGGTGACAACAACCCACACAACAGCTTCTTTTCTCAAAAACTCCCGATTTCTTGCATAAACAAGTCAGCCAGTAACAGGGCACGGATGTTCCCCCTCGTGTTCCCCCAATTTAGTGGTGGTTTTACCACGAAGCTCCTGACCAGGGGCTACTGGTACCAGTGAGCCCAGCTGCAGCTCCCAGTTTTTAAGATCAACCTTTCCCCAGTGCAGGGTCCCCTCCATTCACCCACCCATCACACAGCCTGCATCATGGGGTGGCAATTAGGAAATAATAATCATAGCAAAGATACCCATAAGAGACAAAGACCTTACACTCCCCAGGAGTTTTCTGAGCTGTTGCTAAAAGCCTCATGTCCCCTTCTTCTCCTTTCTTCAGCTGAATCAACCTGAACACAGCCTTGCAGGGGAAGCTTGTGACCTGCACTTTGTAGCTTCCTGGGGTGGGGGGACCCAGCTGAGCCCCATCTTACTCATTAGGCAGGGCTGGGAGGGGGCCAAGCACCTGGGCACCAGTAACTAACCCTTTCCTCATCAGCCTGTGCCACATGTTGGTCCATTACTGTATGAATGAGCATCTCTGGGGTGTGTTTCTGCTGAAAACCTGGTTCTCCGTAGTCATGAGTGGGTGCTGAGCCTGCCCAAGCTGCTGCCAAGGGGGCGAGCAGGGCGAGAGCTGGGTTATTGAGGGAACTGACTGTCCTGCCCTGTGCTGAGGCTGGGCATCTCCTATGGCCCAACCCAGGAGACTTCAGAAGGGGTGACCAGTGTGGTGACACTGATGTGATGTTTCTATTCCCAAACCACGGTGTGGGGCTTAGGTCCCTCCCTCTGCTGGGGCGCTCCCGCTCGTGTTGTGGCTCTTTGGCACCTGGCAAAACCTCACGGTGAACCCCCATCTCTGCCCCGTGGCCGGGATGAGCCCTGGCCATGAAGGCAACGTGGCTTTTCCCTGGTGGGACCGGGCGCCTGCATGCACCCGTGCGGGTTCGGAAGGGTTCCGTGGGGCAGGGGTCTGCATGGCCAGCGTGCCGGGGCGCTGGGCTATCGGCTGCGCTCCCTGCCCACCCGCAACGGTCTCATGCTTCCTTCTTGTCTGCAGGCTGGCTCAGGTGCTCCGATCACCTGCTGCTTGCGGGAACAGGAAAGCAGCAGCTGAAGATCGAGGGGGACTTTTGGTTTACTCAGATGACAAGAGACAATTTTGGTTCCCCAAAAGCCAAGGAAACAAAGCTGTCAGGCTTTAATGGTAGCTTGTCTCCCTCCTGCAGCATGTTTATGGGCAAACAAGCTGCAGATCAGACCAGGCAAACAGCAGCAGGTGAGGCCAAATAACAATAATTAATAATTAATGGCGAACGTGGCTGTGTTTATTCTTCTTGTGTTGAGGAGACGCTGTCTAATGGATGAAGCACTGTTGCAGGACTCAGGAGACCGGCTCAGCTTCCAGCGCTGCTGCAAACCGCTGCGGGATGGGCCCACAACCCCTTCCCTTTCTCCCTCCACATCCCGTTGCTGAGGGTACGAGCCCTCTGGGACATGGCCAGCCCTGTCCTGTGCCCACACGTGCTGAATGTGATGGGTCTCTGGCCACGGCGGGGACCTGGAGGCAGAAGAATGATGCCAGTGGTCACGTTGTGTGACATGCCTGCATGGCTGGTTGGTGGCACGGAGCTGCCTGTGCCGGGCTTTAACCTCTGTGGCAGCAGGCTCTGGGGTCACAGCTCTTCAGGGGATTTTGTTTCCTACAGGAGGGTCATTCCTAGAAACACCAGGATGTGTTTCAGACGTGTTGTGGTGTCTCACATGTCATCACCCTGCTGTGCATCGGCATCCATCCCTGCCTTCCCACTGCCCCGTCCATCCATCCCCTCCCCGCACGCTGCCGGGAGCTCCATCAGACCCACCCCCAGCCTGGTTTTCTGTAGGCTCCGCTGTTAATTCCTGCTGGTACCAGCTGGGTTTGGCCTCCTCCTCAAATGCCACGGTCCATGGACACTCGTGGCGAGGCATGATGCCCTGCTCCCCTGCATGGCTGCCCACGCAGGCCCCCAGCCCTGCATGTGACCAGGATGCACGGCACCGCACGGCTCCAGGCACGCACGGAGAGACCACATCAATCCTGCAGAGCTCCTTGTGGACAGACAACAAGGTGTTGGATGCTCCCACCAACCCCAGGGATGTTGGTTTGGGGGTGGCCCTCGCTGCTGCAGAACCCAGGTCTGTGGGGTGCCCGGGCTGACCCTGGCACACGCCTGGCAGCGCTGCAGGGGGGTTTGTGAAACACGCTCTGACTTTTTATTTTAAGGGTGACCCCTAGAGACAAACAGGACCTGTGCTGGGCCTGAGGAGGAAAGTTTGAAGTTTCTGCTTCCTGGAAACAGCTCTGGTTTCCTACGTCACATGGTGATGTTCCCAGATTTGTTCTTCCCTTCCCTCCACCAGCTACAGCCGCGGCAAAGACCAGCACGGCCGTGGCTGACTCCAGTTGGGCATCAGTCCCCGGACTCAGTCCATGTTTCATGCTGAGAGGAAACTTAATGTCCCTTTATTCCTTTCCATTCATCTTTCAGTCTTAAAACGTTGGCCATTTTTTATGTAACATGTGCTGCTTTTTTATTGCCGCAACTAACAAGTTCTTGAGCTGTGTTTACAATATGCTGATTGTAAGAGACCCGTAACAGGCCCAGCCTATGGACCCTCCCCAATTAATTTTCGGGTTTTCTTGTTCATTCTGGGCGTGTGCATTTCCTTCATAAAACCCACATCTTGCCCTGGGATTCATTGCTGTGTTACTTGCAGGAACCAGCTGACTGTGCCCTGTGGAACAGTCATTACCGAGGAGCCCCAAAGAATGCCAGGGTTGGAACGAGCTGGAGTGATGGCATTTCCAGTCCTCTTTGGATTCTTTCAAAACTTGGGGTTTTTTTGTTGTTTGTTTTTCCCCCCCTAGGGTTGAATTGGTTAGTGATTTCAGAACATAAAGGCCGAAGAGCTTTGGCACAGGTTTCAGCTACAGTTTCAAGCTATAAACCTTTATTGCGTCTAAGAACATTTCTTATTGGAATGACGTATGGGAAAACCTTGCCCACTTCACCCAGGGGCCTGATGCCATGCTGCAGTCCCCACTGCCCCTCTAACCAACTGGTTTTTGCCCATTAAATACCAGGAGGTCTGTGCTGGGCGAATTGGGTTTGATTTTTTCAGGCTCTCCCTTTAAGCCAGGGATGATGGAAGTTTCGGGATGCGGCTTCTCATGGGGCCAGTCGCAAAGCTGAAGCCAAAAAAACTCTTTCCACGGGTTCCTGTGGGCTCCTGCTGGCAAACACAGCTCTCGGCCACCCTGGCATCACCCGGGTTTTTGCAGAGCATGGGGGTGGTGGCTGTTGATCCTACCCGGTGGGACACGGCCGTGTGCCCGCAGCCGGGCTGTGGCTGCCACCCCATTCCCGAGCTGGCTGTCACTGCCACCCGCTGCCCCCGGGCACCCCAGGAGACAGGGAGGGGAAGCTGGTCACAGGTCCAGGCAGCGATGCTGCGGACAGTCCTTAACCCTCCAGGAGACCAGCCCAAAACCTTGGGTTTAATTAAAAGCAGGGCTGGGAGGCGTGGGAAACAGGTGAGAGCAGAGCCCAGGCTTCTTCCATTGTATTTTTTTATTTCCTTTATTTAGTTTCATTTCATCATCTCACCTCACCTCTCTTCTCTTCTTGAGGAAAATATGAAACTAACCAAGATATCTCTGCCAAGCCTGGCAGTGCACGGGTGCTGGGGGCCAGAAAGCTGCCAGGAGAGTCAGCGAGCAGCATCCCTGGCTCTGGAGTCTCTCAGCCACGGTCTCTTCTCTCTCCCTTCCTTGTCTCCCAGTGCCCATCCCCTCCAAGGCCAACGGCACCACCATTTCCACCCTGTCAATGAACAAAGACGGCCTGATTGGAGGGGTGACGAACCCCAACGAGGTCTTCTGCTCCGTGCCCGGCCGCCTCTCCCTTCTCAGCTCCACCTCCAAGTACAAGGTGACCGTCGGGGAGGTGCAGAGGAGGCTCTCGCCCCCCGAGTGTCTCAACGCCTCTCTCCTCGGAGGAGTCCTCCGCAGGTAAGTGGTGTCCAAGAGCCCCGGGGCAGCCTGAGGACCTCGGGAGGGGGAAATGCCCAAGCAAACTCCAGCTCTCTCCTCCCAGATTAATGGAAATGAGAAATTCTGGTGTGCAGTTCCTGGGCAGTAGCATTTTTGTTGCTTTTTCTTCTCCCCCTTCAAACCCAAAAGCTTAAACTGGGATCGTTTGTAGTTGTTTTAACATTAATTGAAATCACAATTTTTTTCCCCTCCTCCTCGTTTTCTCTTTTCAGAGCAAAATCAAAAAATGGGGGTCGGTGTCTAAGGGAAAGGTTAGAGAAGATTGGGCTAAATCTACCTGCGGGAAGGCGCAAAGCTGCCAACGTCACTCTGCTGACATCCCTCGTGGAAGGTAAGCTCATCCCCGCTCCCGCCGAGGAAGGGAGTGCCGAAACTTCAACCCCCTTCATTTGCAGCTTTCCACAAAGGAGAACACTTAAACCAAGGAATGCAGCAGTCACTGAGACTTGGAAACATTGTCGTGGAAGTCTCCGTGCTGATTCAAGCACGTCTGTCCCCTGAAACTCAGACATTTCTGTTGCACCAGTCATGGCCCGTGGGGAGGAGGTGTCTGCAGCTGGGATGGGGCTGCGAGCTTCCTTTTGGGTAGATCTAAGGGTGTCCTTTGCTTCTGTGACCCGGTTCTCATCATGCTTAGTCAGGTCTGCAGAAACCCAGATATGAAAAAAAGCTTGGATGAAGCTGCCCAGAGTTCAGCCACTGAGTTTGGTTTAGTTTAGAGGTGGTTCTGCAGCGCTGTGCGCCCACTTCTGTCTCCATCACCAGGCTCCACCACCACTGGGGACCGTGTTTTGTCTCCCATAAGGAGGAGATGCCCCGTGTCCTCCTCTCCTGGGGACTGGTGAGACACGGAGGGGATGCGAGGTGCTGCAGGAGGAGGGAGAGGGGAGCAGGGTTCCTCGGATTGTGGATTCTGTATTGAGGTGCCCCTGCTCGGAGCCGCTTATTTGCTCCCCTCCAACTTTTTTCCCCGTGGAAATGACGATGTCTCTGCTGCCTCTTGGGAGAAAAGGGCACGGGGTGCAAACAAACCCACCGACAGCTCCTGCTCCCTCCCAGCGCTGGAATCCATTGTGTCTGCTCCCAGTGTTGGAGGCAGCTGCCTGCAGTTTCTGAATAGAAAATCATCCCCATTGTTGCCAGCAAATTAAATGACCCGCTTCATTAGGCGGAGGTTGTTACTGAGGGCAGTTGGTTCGTGCTGAATGAAAGGCTGATTTCCATTAAAAGAAAAGACAGAAAAGAAGGGAAGAAAGGAAGGAAGCAAGAAAGGTACAGTTTGATTTCAGGTGGCTGCTGATGTTTTGGTTACCACTTACCAACTCATAGTAAATACAAGAGTGATGCTTGATGGATGTAATTCCCTCCTGCACACGTGTGTGGTGGTACCCGGAGACGTGTCACACGGAGGAAGGTGCCACTGCGGTGTCACTACTCAGCTCACAGAGACTGGCTCAGGTCCCCGTGCCCCAGGCACCCTCTTTCATGGATATTTGCTGCCTTGCTTTAGTTTGTTTTTTCCTCCGCTTTGCAATTCTGGTCATTTCAAAGAAAATACTGGTTGGTTTTCTGAGTGATAGACTTTAAGGACAGGCTTTTTCTTATGCTGACCCACAGCTGTTTGTATGGAAGGGACAGAATGGGCTCTGGGGAACCAGGGAGCACTGTGGGGGCTGCAGGTAGAAATGCAACCTCCTTTGGGAGCCTTTGCCACCCAGCCCCAGCCCTTTCTTGGGCATCTGCTCGATGGGAGCAGCCCCAGCAGGGCTAGAGGTGTGCCTTCAGAGTGGACCCTCTGGCCTCCTGCCCCACCAGAGGTCCCTTTCCTCCCCTGGGCTCTGACACCCCTTGTCCCCTCCGTGGGAAGCTCTCTCCCTGAGCCAGCACCCAAATTGCCTGGAAAGGATGGAGCCATGAAGCCACTCACACATTCCCGGTGGAAATGAACCCCTGGCTCCAGCCTTGACCCTCACGTGAGGTCACAGCCCTTTTTTATCATCACAATAACCGTTTTTCAGCAGCTCTTACTTTCTGGTTGTTTTTTAAGATGCAGGCGACGGCAGTTCTGATTCTCCAGCTTTACCTCATTTGCTCCTTCTTTGGAGGAGGAGATAAAGTGGGAAATATCACTGTTATAGGGGAAGCACAGACGCTTTCCCCGTAACGTGGCTCCAGGGAGGGAGCTCCGGGAGCTGGGGAGCCTGCATTGGGATCTGGGTTAATGCTGTCAGGATGGATGGGCTAATACGTGTGAGCAGCAGGGGGCCAAGTCAAATTAGCTCTGCCTGCCCGACCGGGATTTCGGATGTTGGGCATGATCAATTGCCATCAGCTCGGATTATTTCCAGGGGGACGCCTGGAGATGGATCAATTCCATCAATGGGTGGGCATTTCCACGGGGTGATGGATACGCTGCCGGCACCTCCCGCCCGAGGGAGGTTGTAACCCCCTTCCTCCTGCCCGCTTCTCACACCCTTGTCTCCTCTCGTGGCCGCGGGGCTAAGGTTGCTTTTTTTGACCCCCCAGCCTCCCTTTAAATCTCTGCTCAATTGGGAAATTTTGGAAGAAATGGGAACAGAAAGACGCAGTGAGGGAAGTGCCGGAGTGAGAAATCCTCCCCCCCCTTTTGGAGGGACAGTCCAGAGTCACTCCTCGTCCTGCTCCAACTCCAGCACTGTCTTGATGCTTTATTAAATCTGGCAAAGGAAGGAACCAGCTCCTGTTTAGAGCTGACAACGGGTCATTTAGACCCACGTGGAGTAATTGTAGTAGTAGAGTGTAAGAAACTCACAGAGGTGTCTCTGCATCAAGAGCCAAAGGTGGAGAGAGGTCCTGGGGGCAAAGGAGAAAGAAAAATGCTCCCGTCCCAGCAGAAATAAGGCACCTCAGTGGTGGCAGAAGGGGCCAAAGGAGAGGAGTATTTAGGAGGAGTCTTGTGTTGTGAAATGCTATATTCAACAGCTGGTCCACGAACTTTTGATATATAGGCCTGAATATAGTGGATGTTACGTTCCTGTCCTCAAAGAAAGGATATAGGAAGCCTTTGAAGTCCAAAATGTAATTTGGAACAAGGCTATAGTCCATGTTTTCATAAACATTAAGGCTAGCTGTCTTTGCTGAATGAACCAGACATGAAAAACATTTACAATTTTTTGACCTAACATCACCTAGAACTTTTAAATGTTAATGCTAATTTTACTCAAATCTAGTTTTCTAATTTGGGATTACTAACACCAGCTAAAGTTTATTTTGGAGACGTTATCAGGTTTATTACAAAGCACCCCTCTGCTGACACTTGTCCATCTGTCCTGCCCGTAGGTGAAGCCGTTCACCTGGCTCGGGATTTCGGCTACGTGTGTGAAACAGAGTTCCCAGCCAAGGCGGCAGCAGAGTACCTGTGCCGGCAGCACTCCGACCCCACGGAGCTCCACACCAGGAAAAACATGCTGCTGGCCACCAAGTGAGTACAGGTGGCAACCGGGCACCACTGCCACAGGGACCCGCAGCCCAAGAGGGCAGCGTCAGCCCTGAAACCTTACACTTCGTGGGGAAGAGATGGCCCCATATGCTGCACACAGAGGTGGGAGATGCAGCGAGGTGAATAGTTAGCACAGGAGAGCTGGAGAGGGACTCTTGGTCAGGAAGTGTAGAGATAGGACAAGGGGTAATGGTTTTAAATTGGAAGAGGGGAGATTTAGATTAGATATTAGGAAGAAATTCTTTGCCGTGAGGGCGGTGAGCCACAGAGAAGCTGTGGCTGCCCCATCCCTGGAGGGGTTCAAGGCCAGGCTGGATGGGGCTTGGAGCAACCTGGTGTGGTGGGAGGTGTCCCTGCCCAGGGCAGGGGGTTGGAACTGGATGATCCTGAAGGTCCCTTCCAACTCTGACCATTCTGTGATTCTGTGATTGAAGGGTTGCTCTGACACGTGGCCCCAAGGAGCATTTTGGCTCAGACACCAGCTCCCACTCTGCACCCTGGGGCTCTCCCTGGGCTGGAGCTGAAAATTCCCATGGGGAGGCATCTGCTGGGGCAGGGAATGGGAAAAGAGACCCCAAACTCCGCTTTCCAACAGCATTTCTAGTAACACCAGTCTCTTTCTTGCAGGCAAATTTGCAAAGAGTTTGCAGACTTGATAGCCCAGGATCGCTCCCCGCTGGGGAACAGCCGCCCCTCTCTCATCCTGGAGCCCGGTGTCCAGAGCTGTTTGACTCATTTCAGCTTGATAACCCACGGCTTCGGGGGCCCGGCCATCTGTGCCGCCCTCACCGCCTTCCAGAACTACCTGGTGGAGTCCCTCAAGGGGCTGGATAAAATGTTCCTGAGCAGCACAGGGAACGGGCACGCGGCCGGAGACTCCAAAGCCTCAGAAAAAGAAGCGAAGCATCGGAAATGAGGGGCTGCCTCCACCCCTCGCCCCGGCCACGAGAGGAGAGGATCGGGTGGGGAAGGGGGAAAAGCTGATCCAGTGCACTGTTTTCTGAACTGCTATGTTCCAACTTGGGATGAAACACGTAAAGCAAACAAAGAAAAGACAAAAAAAACCCCCAAACAACAATCCAAGATTCAAGGAATTTAAGAAGAAAACAACTCCAACGGACGTAGCGAGATTGAAAGAAAATAAGCCAGGTTAATGGCTTTGGGGGGTTGCCTTTTTTTTTTTATTTTATATAAATCGTGGATGCAGGAAGCCAAGTCATGTGCAATTTTATTTTGTTCTGTTTTGGTTCTTTTTTTTTTTTTTTTTTTTAAGAGAAAACCCGTAGTGAAATCCTGACGTGCTCCAGGAATATTTTTTACAGCTGAAAAACTGAGAAGCAAGAACAAAAGCCTCATCCAGGCCAGCAGCAGAGGCGGGAGCTGCAGGGAGCTGGATCCAGGGCTGTCCCTGGATTTATCAGCTGCTTTTGATGGGCAAAGACACGGGAAACCTTCCCCTTTCCCCACCTGCAGCCCAGTCCTAAAGCCAGGCCAGTTTGCCAGCAGAGCTGCTTTGGGTTCAAAGCAGTTTCAGACTTCGTTTACAGTTTTTTAAACTGAGACTCAAGATGGATTTTCCCCGGAGCAGGAGGGGAGGAAGGAGCCGAGCATCCCGAGGTTCCCGGGAGCCCCGTCCCCACGGCTGTGGTCCCAGCCCGGGGGGGAAAAGCAGGTGAAGTTAAACCCAGGACTAATTAAAACTCCACAACCTACAGATAACAGCACACAAGTTTCTAAAAATTAATAATAATTAATAAAGCACAAGGAGCAGAACTTGAACCAGGCCAAACTGAACTGTTCTAAATCTGTATATATTTATTTATGTGTAATTAAAATCTGAAAGTTTTAAAATGTCCAGTGCAAGTTATTTATATCAAATTGAGTTGTTTTTTTTGTTTGTTTTGCCTTTAATTTTTTTTTGTTGTTGTTTGTTTGTTTGGGGGTTTTGTTTGGTTTTTCTGAAAGATGAAAGTCTTCAGATTCTCTGCCATTAGAAATGGGAATGAAGTTTTGGATACCACACAACTGTAGCATGGACACGGCAGGTTGTGATGGTAATGACTGTAGGAGCTCTGCAGGATTTTGTACTTGCTGTTGTTTCTCTTAATGCTGCAATAGATGTACAACACCCACACCACGATGTCATTCTCATGATCTTAATAAACCTCTTTTTATTTGAAGAGCGCACCTCCATCGTCTTTGTGAGCGAGGGCCCTTCCGCCTCTGTGTCATGAAATAATATATGGATTCTATATAGATCCAACTCTAACCATTCTATGATTCTTTTTATTATTTTTTTAAGAAACAACCTCCTCCAGCCCCATGGCTGATGTTTGATCTGTGCAGTCACAAATCAAGCACTCAGAGGGTGCCAGGAGCTGGCATCGATGCCCCCATCTCCCAACGCCGTGGCAGCCAAGCCGCCGGCGCCTCCCGTAGCGCCAGGGATGGACAGTGAAATGATGTGTCTGAGATGCTCCAGAACCACTCAGGGCAGTCAAATCCAAACCTGTCTGCGAGGAGCTGCAGCCAGACCTCGTGGTATCAAGACGAGGAGCGATAAATTAGCAGATAAAATAACCCCACCAGCCCATACGCAATGAACCTCTCTGAAGGAGCTGCGGGGTTTATGGCGTTAGTAAGAGCAGGACTCTGAAAACAGCCACCTCGGGCTCACAGGAGGTTGGAAATAGAAAGAAAATGCTGGGAACTCTTAGAAACGGCTTAAAAACCCAGAACACAGATTATAGTGCACAACATGTGTGTTTGCAGAGTGTTATATTGGACTTTTCTCAGGGTTGTACCCACCAGTTTTCTCTGGAGGCTGCAGAACAGGCTGGTGATTACATAAAGAAATCATCAAACAGTCCCCCGAAAGGACCAGAGGCTTCCACGAGGATTTCCCTTTTAGAAAAGTGTGAAAGAAAATATTTTCTATACTAATATAATTTGTGGGGATGGCTCAGAGTCAGAAACTTGCTGCTAAACACTCCCTTCCAGAGCTTAGGGATGCATTTAAATTGGGAAAGGGATTGGAAACATCCCTTGGTGTGAGGTTTGTGAAAGCAGAGACCTCAATGACAGGCTCTGCAGGTCTGGTTTTGCTCTGGACCTTCCCAAAGGAAGAGTCAGGGAAGAAGGAGGAGCCAGGGAGCAGAATGGAAATACTACAGACACATTAGAGGCTTGTTTACACTTCAAAGCTGGTTTGGATAATGCAGGGTGTAAGCCGAAAGCACAAAACCTATTCCTATTTAAAATTATTCCAAAATAGGAGGGCCTGGTTCTGCATCAGCATAATCCATGTTTAAAATGGATTACGATAAAGGAGAGAGAGGTGCTTTTGTGCTACAACACAGGTTTTCCCTACACGGACCCTACACGGAGTTATTTAGGATAACCACCCTGGAATAATTCAATTTGCAGGCATCCTCTGGTGCATGGTATCAGAGAGGAGCAAACTGAGCTCCCCTGCATGATGAAAGTGTGTGTGTGTGTGAGCCATAACACAGAGGCGTGAAACAATTTCCTAATGTGATCATATTATGGAAACTCGAGGTGGTCAGGGCACCCTTTGAATATCAAGGAATTCTCAGCCCCAGCAGCGACGAGCCACACGCAGAACCAGGAGATGTCGACAGTAATTACATGCCACATCCATCGGGTGGAAAAATACCTCCCTCCTCATTTCCCTCTCTGGGCGACTGGGAGGCTTTTGAATGTTTGATGAGGAACAGTCTGGTGACCGAGACACCAGGATGCCACCAATTACCTTCTAATTGGGAGGAAGCTCGACGATTTGGATTAATTTGATTCTGCCAGGGATGCTCAAGACCGATGATGGATGCGATGTGTGGAATCAACCTTCTAAAGGCATTGAGATTTCTTCCAGTTCCCAAGATTTTGGGCACCATCCTTCTGCAGAGATGCCCGAGAAGAGCATCTTTCCAAGGCTTTACCAGGCCAATTACTGTAATGAGTTAGTTCCAGGGTTCTCCTGCCGACTCACTGTCAAACAGGGCCATCCCCTGATGTGTCCTTTGCTTTTCCATCCTAGGAGGGGAAAAAAAAAAATTAAAATATTAAAAAAACGAGAAAAAAGGCATTTACACAATTCATGGCTCAGCCCCAGTAGAAATTCCCACACTGATTACAAATATTATCGTGGGAAAAATACGTGGGATCGTGTCAAAGAGTAAAAATAGATTCAGACTCATGGTTTCTACGCTTGTTATAGAACACTCCGGAATTTCAATCCTAAAGAGGAATTGAAAAACAAAACCCCCCAAAATAAAATATAAAAATCTTTTTCGAATTAATTTTGACTGAACGAATGACAAGTCCAGGGAAACCACATGAGAATCCTGGACAAGCAAGAAAGAAGAACATTAACAAAACCCACACCATTCCCAACAGCAGCCACCCTGAGGGCGAAGCGAGGGTGACACCGACCCGGGACTCTCTGCTGCATCTTCAGTGTAAACAAGTCGAGGTGGCATTTCTGCACGGCTCTGGACAGACTAAATAATCCCCCTCAATCAGACTACCTTAAAAGCAACAGGGTAATAACAGCTCTCCGCACAAAAACAACACAATAAACAGGCTTTGCTGACCTGCAGTTAATGCATTCTTTCCTAAATGAGAGAGTTCATTAAATCCCAGAGTTTGCACAGAGAACCCAAGGAGCCACACACCATCGCTGACCACAGGGAAGTTTTTCCTGTTGGCACAACTGAAGCAAAACACCAAAACCGAAACCATTTTCGAATCAGGCAGTAAGACTGGTGTCATTTGAGAGGGTTTCAGAGTGTGTGTTTTGGAGACAGAGAGATGGCACGGAGGGATGTGCCACGCATGACTGCAGCCCACGTTATCCTCATGGACCTGGGGAGAAACAGCCCAAACCCAGTCACCACACGGGATCCCAGCACGCTGAGCCAGGAGGTATCATCTCAGTTTTGCTGCCTGACCTCCTCTAGACTTCAAAGGGTTCCCACCACAGCCACCTGAGCATCCCTGCATTTTCAGCAGGATCCCATAAACAGCAATAACAATTCTAGAAACTGAATTTACACCCAAGTTTTGGCCCCACGATCGTGGTGCTGAAGCATCCTGGTGACTTCCAAGGCAGGCCGGCAGCAGAAGCGATGCCGGTGTTACCCCGGATGGCTCCTCTGCATGGTTTTATCCTGACACCTTCAGATGCTTCTCATTTGATTCTTTGCAGCAGAGCGAAGGCTAAAATTCAGAAATTCAGAAGTATTTCCCATAGGGATGCCTTCATTTCAGTAGCAAAGGTTGCAGCCAAAGGAGAGGCGTTAAATGGAGACGACTCAGCTCCTTTTTGGGTGTGAAAGGAGTTCAGAGGAAGATCAAGCTCTTGCTCCACGTCTTGAAGTTCTGCAGCGTGTCAGGATGTGTCTGGGTGTCACAGTCTTCTCACCTGCTGGCAGCTCTGTCCCTGCAGAAGTGTCTTGGGTTCCCCTCGGGTTTTCCACTGCACAGAGCACCATAACTACAAAAAAAACCCCAACAACCCAATTCAAAATTAGCTTCAACAGTCTGTTTCAGACAAAAGAATAGACTTCTAGAGTAAACGTTTATTTCCAATGATAAAAAGTGATCTTCTTTAGGACCTCCTGTCCTACTTTGCTGCCTGTGGGTTCGTTGCTAAAACAAGAAGAGCATCCTTGGGGGGAAGGGAGGGAGAGGTGTTGGTGCTGCCGAGGAGGAGCACGGTGGAGAGGCCAGTTTGCTCGGTCTGGACAATGGAAAGAGCCTTTCTACACCCTCAGTGTAATGGGCTGCTGTTTTGACTCTTAAATGGACCCTGGCACCAGAGGGAATTGCTGCAGCCCAGGCCTCCCACTCCTGACCCATTTCCATTTCATTTCCTCCCCCCCAGCCTCATCATATGTCAGGAGCACATTATACCTTTTGGAGTTCCCTGCTAATTTGGTGATCACAGGGAGCTTCCAGAAGAACACGGTAATTACCGAGCTAAATCAGAGGAGTCTCTCAGCACAGACAGCTCTGACTCTGCCCCGTTTGGGAGCTCTTTGCGAGGAAGAGGGGGTTTGGCAGAGTTCTCTGGAGATGGGAACCCCTGCATGGGATGAGGACCCCACCCCGGGTGGCTCAGCCACACGTTCACAGGGAAAGAGGCAGGTTTCAGGCAAACCGAGGAGCGTTCAGCTGTCCCCAGGAAAAAGATAAAGGCAAAAGAGATGGAAAACCCATCCACCCTGTGGAGCATCTTCCATAACATTTGGAAGAAAGATGGAGAGTTTAGAGAATCTATGGGTCTTACCTGGCAAAGCCTGAAGACTTCGATGAAAAGAGAAAAAAAAACAACACAAAAATGAACATTCCTGTTTTAAAGTGTTCTTCGAAAAGTTGTCAGAGTGCCTTTGAGTCTGCTGAGCTAAGGAGTAATTCAGCAGAGCCCTGTGAGGAAAAATAGCTCTGCTCAGTTTGAGGCAAAGATTTTTTTCTATTAATGCCACGTGTTAATAAGCTTTTTCACAGCTTCTGAACATAAAGAACCTTTTGGTTTCATCCTCCACAGATTTTGGAGCCAAGGCGGAAGCCAAAACCAAACCCGTATGACCTTACACAGCTCCTAAAAACATCAGCAGAGGTTAACCTCAAATCTTCAACCACCTTCTGCAAACAGGGGAGATGAAGGCAGGCTGACCCCTGGCAGTGTTCACACCACCAGCCTCCTCAGGCTCCATCAAAGCTCGGGCAATAAACACCCAGGGAAATACAATGCACAAACCCAGGGAGATCAGCTGGGCCAGACCCCAGCCCCAGGTGTGACAACTTGGGATGGGTTTCTCATGTGCCTCCAGTGGCTCCTGGAAGACAAGCAAAATCAGAACCCAGTTTTAACTGTTTTCTTCTTGAAGGTGCCCACTCAGCCACAAAATTTTAAGAATGATTATTAAAAAAAAGGAAAATAGGAACAGGCTTGAACCTTATAGCTTTAAATGAGAAAAAATAAGAAATAAATAAACCCCGGAGGATCCTTTTATATCCCGCGCTTGGCCTTGCCCGGTAACAGAAGCTTCAAAGATTCAAGAAAGGGCTGTTCCAAAAAAGCAAACCACAAGATGATGTGACAGCTTAGGAAACGTCTTTCCAGCTCCCAGATGTCAGCAGCTGGTGATGGACCTTAAAGTCTCTGATTCCCATACACTGCTGCTGCAGAGGTTTTAATGAGACAAGTGCATTTTCTGCTAAAGCCAGGACCATAAAGGTATCTTTCAGCCACAGTCTCAACACACTCCGTGTTTGTTGGGTAAAAGCAAATGAATGTGTTATAATGTCCCTCATTCCAAACCAGCCATTTCAGGTTTCTCATGAATTTTTCTCCTAAGCTTTTTTTCTTTGCTGTAGGATCACAGAAAGTTCTTTGAGAGCAGCATCGCAGGGGGCTGCAGCTTTTCCTCCGCCACGTGCTGTTGCTGATGAAATGCTGTGAGCATCCGCACTTCAAGCACGTAGTAGTGAACGTCAGGAGCACTTTTGCAAGGGAGCATTATCTTGAAACATAAAAAATAAAGATGTACTTTAACTTTGTCTCTTCTCATTAGTGCTTGGACTAATCAGCAGAGGATGGTCTCCAGCCACTTTCCTTGGCTGTTTTGGCAAGTCATGAGCTATCTCAGCCTTCACTTGTGAAAACACAGATAATTATCTGTTCCATGGGACAATCATCCAACACTTGTGACAAAGTGTGCACTGTCCAAGGGAAGGAACAATCCTCTGTCTCCTCCCTGCCACTGCTGGATGAGCATTAACCCATTCTCTGTGAGGCCAAGGCTGTGGCCACCACGATCCACATGGAAATGAAGATACCAAACCAGCTGGGGAGGAGGCGCACGCAAGATCACTGCCCTCTGCTGAGGGGAAGAGGCTCATGAGAGGCA
Source organism: Thinocorus orbignyianus (assembly GCA_013400375.1). Lineage (NCBI taxonomy): Eukaryota > Metazoa > Chordata > Aves > Ciconiiformes > Thinocoridae > Thinocorus > Thinocorus orbignyianus. Next base: position 993,131 of record VXBW01000493.1, on the reverse strand, counting down.
GACATTTGCTCCACAAACCTGAGCTCTGGCATCTGCTGCATTTCAAAATACAACATTTAGCAAGAGATCGGGCATCAAGCTCACAGCCAGTGGGGCGGTGCTGCAGCAAGACAGTCAACCATCCTAAAAACACCGGCAGAAGACAGGCTGGAGCCAGCTTTGTCTGCTGCCAGTGGAAGGAGATGCACTATTCTTGTTGGTGCACAAACACTAGAAGTGTTTGACACCATCAAGGAAGCTGCTGCTAAGCAAAAGTTTGCTGCTTTGCCCAAACCAAGGTACACCCAGACAAGTCCTTGTCATCTCAGGCGACCAGATGGTCAGGTTGGTTCCACCATGTATGGTGAGTTAACTGATAGATCCAAACTCACTCTGCATTTGCTGCTATTCAGATCCACCCACGTTTTACTCTCCCCTCTCCACAGATTTGTTCAGCAGAATTTAATTTTTCACAAATCTTGCCAACTTCTAGTGCTTTACTGCATTGCACGGGGAGAGAGAACACACTGGCAATTCCGAGCCAGATCCTGTCAAACCTCCTTTCCCCTCTCCCCGTTCCCCAGCAGCAGAGGGTTTTCTCTCTTCCTCCCACAGCTGTCTCCAGTTAGAGGACATGAATGAGCTTATTGGATAACGACCTAATTGCACATTAGCACAGAAACAAAACGCTTAAACTGTCACTTTACATTTTCAAGACAACTAACTTCTTTTTAACGTGGTCCTCAGCAAGTCAGGAGGGCACAGAGCTTCAAACCAGCACCATCAGAACGTGGGGAGGGGGAAAGAAGAGAAGCTGCATCAATTCCACCATTTCCATTTTGCTTTCTAAAAATCTGTTAAAACAACTTGTCTGTACAGTTCAATCGGTGCTCAAATGAAAATTTCCTGCCCTTAATTACTGTTGATGGCAGACTGACAACACCACACAGAAACTCTGCACGGTGTTAAACCTTCAGAGGCAAGATACCCAAAAATGGCTTGGAGGACAGACTTTTTACGAGCTGGGCAAGTTTACAGACACGGTACACACCCCGTGCACCACAGGCAGCAAAGTCAGAGGTTTCTCCTGCCTTCGACGCCAGGAGATTTTATGCAAATGGAATATTCTGTCCCTGCTTCAGGCTGGAAAATGGAGTCAACCACATCCTAAGCTCGATGAACATAACCCACAGTGTCAGCCCTGGCATCGGCCGATACTTCTTGTAGGAGCCGCTGTTGGAGCTGGAGCCAAGAGCAGACACAAACACACCCCTGGGGGAGTCACGCCTGATCCTCCCTCTCTGCTCCCACACCTTCACCCCAAGAGTCACAGCTCCCTTCTTCACAAACAAGTTTCTGCCAGTGACTCTCTCATCATGTCACCAGGAACAGAAGTCAGGGAGCGCTGAGAACATTCTACAGAATTGCTCCAAATGTGTTTATTTCGGTATCTTCAGTAATTCTGTCGCTGCTGAGTCTCTCTGGTGGCTCACTGATGCCACAAGCACCACCCTCTTGGGTTCACACAGAAAAAGCAACTCCTGCCCGAGGCATTTCACCCACCCACGCCTGAAGTGTCTCCTGTTTAACTCAACGGGGTCTTGGATGTGCTAGTCTGGAGAAATTCTGGGGAAACACGTGGGTGAATCACCTTGGGGCACTCTTGCCTCCAGCCTCTCCACACAGGCTGGATCCAGCAATAGGGAGGTAGTTTTTACCTTTCAGCCAGTCCAGTTTCTTATATATTATGTATTATTATTTTTTTTGGAAGGGACCTCTAGAGATCATCCAGTCCAACTCCCCTGCTAAAGAGGGTAGCCCAGAGCACATCACTTAGGACTGCATCCAGGTGGGGCTTGAAGTTCTCCAGAGAAGGGGACTCCAAACCTCACTGGGCAGCCTCTGCCAACCTCAAAGTGAAGAAGTTCCTTCTCATGTTGAGATGGAACTTCTTATGTTCCAGTTTGCGCCTGTGGCCCCTCGTCCTGTCACTGGGAACCACTGAGAAGAGTACAGCTCTGTGCTCCTTCAACCCCCCCTCCAGATCCTTGTGAGCATTCGTAAGGTCTCCCCTCAGCCTTCTCCTCTACAAGCTATTTTTATTTGCAGGTCTGTGCTTGGCTGCCACTTGCCACCCCACGCAGGAGAATCCACCTCTCCAGACACCTTCTAGCCACCAGATCTCTTTTAGGATGGCAGAACTGTCTTGGCCACGTTACAAACCCATACTAATTACAGTCATGCCAGTACAAGCACTGATGACCCCCTCCGTGCCAATGCTTCTGGTCTTTCCAGGCATGAAGGTCTGCAGGTATGGACTTTCTTTCATGGAAAGGTGTAATTAAACACCAGGAAAAAGCCCCCTGAGCTCTGCACCTACGCTCACACGCCTTCTCCCAGCAAAGCACCCCCAGCCCAACGCGGCCCAAGGCCCAGGGGCTCCGTTCCCGTTCCCGTGTAAAGCAATCTGGGAGCAGGCCCTGGAGGAGATGAGCGGGAGCAGAGATCTGTTACCCCCTCCCCGCTCAGGAAGAGAGGGCTTCAAACAGGAAACCTAAAAGGAGAAAAAGTGCCTTGTTAACTCTTTAGGCCCTGAGGCCTCGGTGGTAAAACATATGGTCAGAATTACCAGCCAGAGCAAAGCGGAACAGCTCACTGTGGCTACGCTGCCCTCGGAACACGCTACCTTGCTTTACAACATTCATATTTTTTTTTAATACTACAAAGAACAAAAAACCCCAACTTCTTAGTAGAAAGCAGTGCTTTCTTGCAGTGCTCAAGTCTTTCAGAGATTTCCTATGAAAGGGAGGCCTGTCCTGATACATACAGATGCTTTTCGAATGGAAAGGTGAATTCTTTCCAAAAGGGATTCCTGGGTTCTAGGCAAAATGTGGTTTTCAAATGCTTTAGGGCTAAACGTGGAGCAAGGAAGTTTTCTTCTCCTTAAGTGATGCAGATGGGAAACTGGAAACGTTGATTTTTCAAACGGATTCCATATATTACTGCAAAAATTAAATTTGGAGGCATCCAACTTTAAAGATGAGCCCTGTAAGCCTTTAAAACAATCCAAAAATTATGCAGCAGAAGTATGACACCTTTCCTCAAGAAGTGTAAATTCTTGGAAAGTCCTCAAAAGAATCTACTTCCTTAGAGGCCGGAGTCCAATCCCATTGGAGGCCAATTCTTTTGTTCTTTCACTCTGCAATAAAGATCTGCATTTATTCATTCCTGGAGGTTGCTGCTCCACCAGCTCCTGAGCAGCCCCTTGTATCTTCCCCTCATGGGGGGATTCAGCCCCCATCCCTGCCCTCGGGAAAAACATATGTTCCACCCCAGCCCCAACCCAGCCAGGGTGTTTGCAAGGGAATAATTGTTTTATGTTTATTAATCACCTGCATGCAAATAGGTGCCAGTAAAAACTCCAGGCAGATTCTCCGCCGGGCTCACATGATCCGGCAGCACCACACCCCAGTTTTAGGCTAACGAACACGGGCAATAAGGTGGCATCTATCTCTCCTTTGATATGCAGTGACAAAAATACCACATCAGCTCAGCAGCTCCACGATGACTTTGAAAAGAGAGATGAGAAACCTGCAAAAACATTCATCAGTGGTGAAATAAATTAGAGACGCTGAGTTATTGAGCTCAACAAATCCATCAGCGCGAGGTGAAGGGGCAAGATCTGCCGCAGAACTCGAGCTCTCAGACCCTCCCCAGGCTGTGACCTCCTTTCTGATAGCATGAAAAAGTTTGAAAAAGGTTTTTTTTTAAAAAGAAAAAGTAAATTTTAGTAAAGTTTCAGAGTGTTCTAGGTCACTGGCCTTAAGTAAAGGCCACTGCAGCCACAACTACAATAAAACCAGCTGATAATTAAACTCATTCTGGAAAAAAATGAAATGACAAAGCCTGATGGGACTCAGTTAAGAAATAATTTAAGGGCGGGCAGTTTTAAGAGGCAGGGTGAGGGATGGTGTTGGGGCTCTGAGGTTCTTCCATGACATTAAGTGATTCAGTCTCTAATCCAGTTCTCACACATTCAGTAAGATGGGAAATGTTGGTGTTTAAGCCCGACAACTTTTTTTGGGGAAGAGACCCACATCCTTGAGCACACCACAGAGAGGACAAAAAAGCTTTGACCATTCAAGGCAGCTGGTCTGTCACCTACCTTTCCCAGCCCAGGCCTCAGGTGCTGCGCCATCCCACACACCGTCTGCACCCAATCTTGGACACATCCATCCTATTTCTAAGACACTTTTTCCAGCTCACTCGAACACAGAAAGAGCACCCAAACAAGCGCTGGAAATGGTCACCTCACTCAAGGCAAACCCAAGTGGGGAAGCAGTCTCAGTGATAACTGCTCTCCCAGGAATCACTTCTGGGCAGATTGTGAGATCAGCCACATGATACTTGTCCGAGGCTGTTCTGGGAACGGAGCTTTTGTGCGGCAGCATCACCCACAGCCCAGAGATCAGGGACTGCCCTCATGGAAACAAAGCTCTGGCAAGTGGAGAGTAATTCAAAGAATTACGGAAAGTGATTTTATTTCTCATTGAGCTTCATGTTCTTCTAAATACACAGGCACATCATAGAATCGTAGAATGGTCAGAGTTGGAAGGGACCTTCAAGATCATCAAGTTCCAACCCCCCTGCCATGGGCAGGGACACCTCTCCCTAGAGCAGGTTGCTCCAAGCCCCATCCAGCCTGGCCTTAAACACTTCCAGGGATGGGGCATCAACAATTTCCCTGGGCAACCTGTTCCAGTGCCTCACCACCCTCACAGCAAAGAACTTCTTCCTAAGATCTCATCTAAATCTCCCCTCTTCCGATTTAAAACCATTACCAATTTAAAACCATTACATCAATTAAGAAAAAAAAGAAAATCACACCACTGATACATCAGTTTGTATTTAAAATACTTAACGTAGCTTTGAGCCTGCTGTGCTGGCAGGATATTCTCTCCCACCAACAGACCCATGACCAGGGGAGTTGAAAAAGACACCAGGATTTTAAAATCCACCCTACTTGAAAATCTTTCACCTTTCACTTGGATGAAACAGAAACAAAGCATAACACAAGCAAATCGGGTCCTTGAAAACTTGATTATTATTATTTTATAAAACAAACAGCAGGTAACATCTCTGGAAAAATAAAGTCGATGCTGTATGTTTAGCATGAAACACATGAAATTAGAGCATGAGCTCTAATTGTGAGAGTGGATGAGAGCACGTTGTCATCTAGAGAACACAGTACTGGTTTCCCTACACATAAGAAAACTTATCAGGAGGGGGAAGTAAAAACGTCAGAAGAGGCAAGAAAGGACCACAACCTGAGTGTGCACCCAGGAACAGTAAATCACATTTCACCTTCACTGTGGAATGATTCACCTAAAAGCTCTCAGGAAGGATCAGTGGAACAAAAAGATGACACTGGCTATATAAATGTCAATCTTTATTCCATCTCCCAGTGCAGTACATGACTTGTGTGCTTCAAATGAATAGAAAAAAAACCAAAAGTGAACAAAAAAAGGACAACTGCTGAAGAAAGACCTCAGCGGTTAGGACGTGGCTTTCGGAAGGGGGATATTGTCCACTTCATGGATGCCATCTTTGTCAATGAACCGGGCATTGAAAGAAGCCAGATTGAGGATGAAGCGTTGCTGAAGCTGTTCAACAAAAGACAAAAAGACAAAAGAGATGAGATTCATTCAAAGCTCAGACAAAAGAGAAGAGCATAATTTAAGGGCTACACCGTTGTGCATCAAAATCTCCACTCTGGTTCTAGTGACATGAAATACCAAGAACTCGAGTGGTTTTTTCACTGCTCAGGAATCAATTAAGCAGGAGTTTGTTCTGTTTAAAAACTATCCATGTTAGACAATGGCTATGGATGCAAAGCACTCAAGTCTTGAAACAAGGAAGGCATTTAAGCAGGAAGAAGTGTAGAGTGGGCTACAACTTCAGGCACAAGTGTACCTATCAAAGAGATACTTCAAACAAAACCTCTTTGGAGCATTTCTTCCTGATGTTTCCCCATGTTTCTTCCTAATTTTTTCCAATTCAACCTCTCAGAGACAAGGATAAAGACTACTTTCCTACAAAAAAAGCCCTGGAGTCTGAAAGGTTACATTTCTGTGACTGATTGTGAACTTCAAGGTCAAATTTTCACCTCAGATACCACTCCACAAGCTGGAAGTACACTTAGAAGTATATTCTAGTTAAGTGTAATAGGAGTAACAGAGGGATGCCTGCACTGTGTGCAGAAGAAACATAAAAGGCAAGAGAGAAGGACTGTCCATCAATATCATGCTAAGTGTGGAAGGAGCAGAAGTAAAGCAATTAAGCTTCAAGTTTACGTTCTGGAGGACATGAACCATGCTAAGACAGTGCAAGTGCCCACAAATCCGTTTCCTCAGTAGCTCTTTCACATCTGGCCAACGCGCATTTATTTATTACCCCTTCTGGCAAAGGCAGCAAAAAAATGCCATGAGAGGAACAGGAAAATCTTAGTAAATGAATGCAAACAAACATTCCTTTCTCAAGGCCATAAGGGTTTAAGTTTGGCAACTCACCTCCACTAGACATTTTTTGAGGAGCTCCACAGCTTCCTCACGTGTGATACCTGCAAGAGAAAACATCCCCAGATTGATTGAATTAGAGGCCGTCTCTCTCAACAGAGACTTTATTAAATTTAAACAACTTTTCAGCTGAGCACCAAACCCTCTCCCTTCCCAGCTCACAGAAAACACTTTCCAGATGTACCAAGGACGTCCTGCACCGAAGCACTCCTGCTGCAACAAGCCATTGAGAATCGATTTGTTACAGGGAATGGGAAGCATGACGGAATTCTGCCTCCCATGGCCAGGGCCGAGCTCCAGCCGGCTCTTCCCTCTTCCAGTTTATTAGGGTTTTAAATCAGCTCCATCTGCCCACAGCCGGCTGCGAGTCACTGACAGGAGGTGGGGACTGGGTTTAGTGCTACGTTCCCTGCTGGGCATTAGTTTTAATAATGGGAAAGGCACGTGTGTGATGCCCCTGCTACTCTCACACATTGGGATAAAATCCAGCACTCCGTGGGGACGGCAAGCCAGGACAACGTGCTGGAGCTCACTGTTCTTCTCTTTTCACAAGGAAGGGTGAAAGTGGACCGCTATCATTTTCAAGGGACATGACTGGAAAACTAAGCTCTTGCTTCTAGAGGGTCTTCCAGACCTGCGTCCTCTGTGCAGGCTGAAGCCCCACTAGAAGAAAATTGTTCATTTACAGCTATTCCTTGCCAGAGAGATGAAAGATTACTAAGCAAATGTCTCTGTTATAAGATTAAACTCAGCTTTGCACACAGGAATAGTGTTGTAGCTACAGCCAGAGATGTCAGATTAACAGTATTCCAAGCTTTGTACATTTCCTCATCCGTAAAGCAGGGATGGGGCCAAGTTTGTTCCTTGGCAGTGTAAGAACTGGATGAGGATTCTAAAATTAAAAACTTCAGACACGTAGAGACACGTATAAGAATTATGATCAAGAGGTACCACATGCATAAAACTAAACCAAAGTGAGTTTTGGTTTAGTCACCACCACTTCAGAGTGCTGATCTTGTTAGGAATATATTAAAAACACACAAGTGAAAAGATATCACACACAAAGCCAATCCAAGATACGGAGCAATAGGGTCTGGGACTGCCCTCTGAAGATTGATACTCTGGGAAAACGTACATGTCATAGCCAACAGGCAAGCAAGCAGAAGATAAAGTTATCAAAATGTTATTTATTAAAACCAGACCACTAGCAGCTAATGGTCCAAGAAAGTCCAGTCATGTTTTGGAATAAATTGAAACTTCCTTCACTCACAGTCTGTTATGCTTCAAACAGGAAAACACTTTAAGGAGTTGACTAGTTTCACGTTACCATTTCAGCAAAAACAGGAAGCAATCTTTAAAGCTACATTTATGCTAACAAAGAGTCACACTCAAATCTGCAGCATCACAGCAATTGTGCTGGACCATCTGACTCTGCAAACGTCAGCCTCCCAGTTTAAGCCTTTAATTTATTAATCAGCAACAGGAGGATTCTCCTCTCCACAGGCTCCACTCACCTGGTTTGTAGTAGCGGTCGAGGATGCTGAGGGTGAGGAACGCACCATATCCATGTGCTGCAAAAGGAGCTTTAGCCAGTGCTGCGAGGTAGTCCATGTAGTACAGGGCAGGGCCATCGTGCTCATCGTAGCCAGCCAGGAGCAGGTTCACGTGGTAAGGGGTCTGCAGGGAGAAACCACTGTCTCATTAGAGCAGCCACACCCCAACTGCAGAATCTTGATTCCCCGTGTAACCTGCAGGAGAGCACACACTGGGTTTCACAATTCTCTGCCATGAAGATGCTACCAGCCCCATCAGCACTGCCTGCTGGAGACCACACATCTCCATCTACAACAGATTAGGTCTCTTCATGACACAATGCAGAAGTCAATAAAGCCATAAAACTCGGATTCTTCTGAGAATTAGTGTTGTTCGGTTTGGGGTTTTTGTGTTTGTTTTTTTTCTTTTTTTTTTTTTAAAAAAAGCTTTCATGGCACATTTGAACTTCAGAAAACTTTATGTTTTCACACCAGATTCTTTCATGGCAACACATTGTGGATCTTCACTGTCGACACGTGAGCACAATGTGAACATTCTGCAGTTCATAAGGATGTCTTTGTTAATTGAGCAGGCTCCTTCCTCAGCCGCGCCACTGCTGCCCAGAGCGTGTTAGCACACAGGAAAGTTTACATCCAGTGGAAACAGCTACATCCAGTGTTAGGCCATCCTGTTAATTGATAGTTAGATTTTTATTGCACATACCAAGCTTCATCCTTAATATTAAGCTAACTTGTCCAACTGAATGAAGATCTAAGGAAGAGGTTTACCTCTATCCAAAACTAAGGTAACTGCAACATCTGCAGCTTTTTTCTTTGGTTGGAAAGAGTTTTCTTAAACTAGAGCTTCAGTCTGCTTTAGCTGCTGTCTTCTCTGATGCTTTCAAACAAGACTGAGAAGTATCTACATCTTATCCAGAAGGACCAGGCAACTGCACTGATGTACCTGTGCCTTTTTATGGTGTGCTTGCAAGTTTAGGTTTAGTGTGTTCCACNGTCCCTTCCAACTCTGACCATTCTGTGATTCTATGATTCTATAATGAATAAAGCAGTACATCCTGTACATCCTCCTCCCTGTACATCCTCTTCCACCATGTGTACTTTATAAGACCACGAAAGACACACGCACTGTGTTATTTTTAAGTATAGGCCGAGAAGAAAATTTGGGAATTTTATATATTTTTTTAAATTGCTTTTATATCCTTCCAGTATTCTCACATTTATACAATGTTTCTTATTAATAATAACAGAATCTCTCTGAAAGTGCTGGAAAGTCTAGATCAACAAAGCAAAAAAAACCGATGATGCAACTAACAATAGATCAGAACAAGCGAACACAATTTCACCCTAAAGCCAAAACATCAGCTTCATCAGAGGAAAAACTTCATTTTGATAATAAGCACAGTGAATTTGCACTCACAAAATATTACAGTAGACTATATATTGACTTCCAACAAATAGTTAGAAAGAATAAAGCAGGCTACAGTTAGATATCAAGCATCACTGTAAATTGTGTGATTTAATCTTCAAAGCAATCAAGAATATTTGGAACCAAGTTACCATGCAGCTGTACTTGCTTAATTAGTCTGTATTTCATCATTTAATTATTCTGAAACATCACACAAGTTGATACTTAAGAACCATGACACAAGATCACTCAAATTCTTGTGTGACTTTGAATTACCAACAGTGGCATCTGCCAGATACTCAGCCAGAAATAAATGGGGTTGTACAGACTTCAACAAATCTGCAAGCTGTGCTTCAGTCGCGGGTTCTCCTGCTGATGGTGGATGAGACCTCTCCTGAAAGCTCAAAGCATCCCCCCGTGCCTTCCTACCATTCAAGAGAGGTAGGATTTAAACATCAGAAGGTACACATCACCTGTTTACTACTTCTGTGATTACAATTGAAATCTGCAGACCTCTTAGTGCTGTTGCAGTGGGACTAACACCTCCATGCTGGGACGTTCCTTCTCCATCTCCATCCTTCTGTGCATCCCAAAGGCAGCTTTGGCTTTTGTAACCAAATCCACGCCAACAGTTCTTCTCTTTAGAAGACTGGTGTAATTAAAAGGCTACCAAATGAGTGGATGACTAACTCCATGGTTGATGTTTCCCCCCCTCAAACTTAACCTTGCTCTCAGAGGCTCTATTTCTCATCCCAAGTAGCTTTGCACTTTACGCTGTTTGATTTAAAATAACCGCAGCAATTAAGAGAGGTGTGAAATCCTTCAGAATTTTGCAGCTGAAGAGAACAGTTGTGATGAACACACCAACCCAACAAGCTCGGCAGCAGGAGGGCGGGCGGTGACAAGCAGCGGTGTGACATCTGGCGGAAGCCACAGTCACAGCACGGGGGGGAAAGGTGGGCGCGAGGAAGCATCCTGCCAAGCGTGGACACGGGGAGAGGAACTGACAGTCTCTCCTCTGGACCCAGGCCAGACCCTGTCACCTATAATTAAACATAGCAGCACAACAAGACTCTGAACTTTATCAGTTTTGGAGGGGCAGGGCGGTATTTTTCCTGCTCCCCCGACCAGGCAACCTCAGCAGCACCTTAAATGTTTGAATCAGCCCCTGATTGTAATGGTTTTAAATTGGAAGAGGGGAGATTTAGATGAGATCTTAGGAAGAAGTTCTTTGCTGTGAGGGTGGTGAGGCACTGGAACAGGTTTCCCAGGGAAGTTGTTGATGCCCCATCCCTGGAAGTGTTTAAGGCCAGGCTGGATGGGGCTTGGAGCAACCTGCTCTAGGGAGAGGTGTCCCTGCCCAGGGCAGGGGGGTTGGAACTTGATGATCTTGAAGGTCTCTTCCAACTCTGACCATTCTGTGATTCTATGATTCAGCAGGTGAAGATGCTGCAGTAGGTCACAGCGAGAGAGGAGCTGCAGCCCTCACCCATGTGAAAGCCCCCGGGCTCCAAAGCCATTTCTAGGTTTGCCTCAGTGGCAAGACAGAAATGGAAATCATCAAAGACTCTTTTCAGATCCTACTCGGGAGTATACGTTCTTTTGTTGGGGTTTTTTTTTTGTTTTAAAAAGAGAAATGTCATTAAAAACCACCCGTTGACTATTCCTACTGTTTCAGTACTCGCCACTGTCCTCCATGGACCTTCCAGCACACTGTAACAGGAATGGCTTCACGTAGCACCTGGCAATGCAGCCCCAAACAGTTTACTTCTAAAGTATTTTCCTGCTACTACCAGGAAGTGGTGGCATGGTTCACCTTTTCATTTTTTATCATTCACATAATCAAATTAGTAGCCTCCAGGAACCTTAAATGAAATTCAGATATATACAGAGAGCTCGTGTTAACCCAAATTAGGAGGGAAAAATAACAAAATTCACAGGAAAAAAATATTCTGATGGCAAGGTTTGTGTCATCAAGTTCCAAATCCCACAAACAAATCATTAAGTGCTACATTTAAAGAAAGAGCTCTCCCCGCGGCAGAGAGATCACTGTAGTGTGACAGCAGTGTCAGAGTGCGCCGCTGGCCCCAGGGCATTGCCATCTGCAACAGCACAACATTTTGTCTCCGGTAAATAAACACATCTGCCTTTGCCAGTGTCCTCCCCACTGTGCTGCCCATCTGGAGCAGGTGAGCTGGAAGGCAGGCGAGGGCTCAGGAAGGAGGGGAGACACGGGGAGGATCAAGCCTCAGGGGACACGGCACTGAGGAAGACGACAGCGCCGCATCAGTGACACATCCTGCTGGCCAAGTTCACCAAAAAGCCTGGTAAATTATTCCTGTGCTGGTACTTTATATTGTACAGAAGAGACTCTGCTTTAGTGGGCAGGATGTTCAGCATCAGCCTCACCTACACCATCTGTGCAGGTCAGATGCCCTCGAGACAAGCCACCAGCACCAGGTGGCCACCAGTCACCCGGGCATCATCCTTCACATCAACCTCCAACGCTGCAGAGTTCCACAAATAACACCCCCCCCCCCTTCAAATCACATCTGAGCAAACTCTAAAGCAGGCAGCATCACTGCCAACCATCACCCACCTCCATCCACATACTTGGCTGAAATAATTTAAAGCACAAAAGCAGCATTTCCCAGCTGAGGCAGGACCCTGCACTGAGCTCTGCTGACTTGCTCTAACTTCAGCACCTTGAAAACAGGCCACCTTCAGCTGCCACCCACAGCAGAAACGAAAACAGTTCATCTGAGGCTGTTCCTGTGGGTGAGCTCTTGAAGAAGGGTCTGGGCCTCACTCCACATGTGCAATTCTCAACAACCCAGCTCTAACATTAATGCTGGCCTTTATTTGCTGCTCCAAAACACCAGCTCAGGCCTGTGCAGTAAACTAAAGAGCAACAGAATTTCTGGTATGCCCTATTCCTGACAGACTTATTCAATCTCACTCTCAACATTCTATTTCTTCTCTTTTATTTAGCACAATGAGAAGAAAGCTAATGAAATGCTTCCTAACCATGGATCTTTAGAGGTCCATTCGTCCCTTCCTGACATCTTTTCATACTTTGAAAAAATTACCATTAGACAAATCAGTAATTGCAGTTTAGTAACTTGAAAACACAGCTCCAACCTGGACTTGATATTTACTGAAAGCCTCATGTTGCTGTTTACAAAAGGGACTTGTTTTGCTAAGTACATCAAACAGCTTGGCTCTATTAAATCATTTTCCAAGAAGATTAAATGGATTCAGTGCATTTGCATGAAAACTGACAAGCCTTATCTCGATGTTAAAGAGGCTTAATTCCCTCAGCTGTCTGCAACCTCTGTGACAAAATGTTTATTGGGCCCAAGGCTGGAATTTTAAGCCTATAGTTGTATCAGTTATTGATAAGTGATGTGATAAGTTTTAAAAGCAAGCAAATCAAGTTCTATTTCAATAAAACATCCTTTCTGCAAAGTGATTTCATCACTGAAGACAGAAGGTGTCACCTTTTTCATGGGGCTTCATTACTTGAAAATGGAAAGTTTCCCACATAAGCCTTTGCCAAAATCTTTCAGCCACTACTCACTCGACTCCGAAGATAGTCAGCCAGGTTTCGCCGTGTGAAGTTTGCAGCTGCAGTAGGAGACAATTCATAACCTGGAGAAGAAACGTGTGCATTTGATAAAAGTGCCAACCCATATTCACATGTCACTTCTAAGCCCTCAGAGAGTCACCGTTCTCCTTCACTCACCATTTCTCATTTTGTAGAGTTGAACATTTTTCTGGATGTATTCTGCAAACTGGACAGTGTCTCCAGGCTCCCCAACACACAGCAGTAAGATCTTTTCACTCATCTTAAACATTTTATCATGGTCTAGGCAAAGAAAAATAACATTAAGAGCCATGGTCATGAGAAAGAATACATTACTTGCTTGATGTCATAACACATCACCATCTTTCAGAAGCAAGAAAGTAAGAGACCTGGAGAACTCCACTGTGACCTGGAGCACTCCCAAGGTCTTCCTGAGCAAACCCTAATGTTCAGCTTCTCACAGCACAATACACAAGATTGTGCATTTCATAGAATCATAGAATCCTAGAATGGTCAGAGTTGGAAGGGACCTTCAAGATCATCAAGTTCTAACCCCCCTGCCATGGGCAGGGACACCACTCCCTAGAGCAGGTTGCTCCAAGCCCCATCCAGCCTGGCCTTAAACACTTCCAGGGATTGAAGGATGTTTTCAGGATGTTTTCAGTTTTGTTTCTCTTGGTGATGTGTTTAACAAAGCTTTCCCTTTCAGGAAGGGAGGCATTGCAGAAATATGTGGTCTCTCTTACACAGAAACAGAATAAAACTTCACACAGAATATCGTGTTCAGACAAACTTCAACATTACACCTAGTTCTCCCCTGGGTCAGGAAGAAGAATTTTACTCAGTGACTGTTCTACTTTATCTAAACACACAGCATCAGAAACAAGTCCTTTAGAATAAAGCTGAAACATCAACACAGCGAGCAAAAGCAATCTTAGGAAATTCAGAAACAAATTCCATGTCAAGGGATCCTCCTCTTCCTGATGTCCAGGACTGTCTCAAAAATTAGCAATCTAGGCTAGTGATACTTTTTCAGAAACAGGGTTTTGCTTGTCATTATATTTTTTTTGTAGAAAACTAAACCTTTATAACTTAAAAAACAGCACTGTGATATACACGGAAGTTAAGGCACAGCAAGCTATACTTTTATTTGTAACTGCAGTTTTTAAAACTTGTGTTTGTGTATTTGAGGGAATCCAAGTTGTCATGATGACAACAGTGCAGACAATTCCGTGCTCAGTCTAACACTGCAGGCTCCTCTCATCAGAGCAGGCTGGCACCCAGATACCTGAGAGAGAAAAACTCAGGCAGCTGCTGGTGTGAAAGGAAAGCCACTTCTCTATACTGAAGTCAGGTATATGAAACACCACTAAATCTCCACCTCTGAACTTCACTTTCAGTTTACAAAATGCTGCTGATTAACCTCTGCTGCAAGACAGGTGTGAAGTGTCACAATCCCTTAATATGATTTCAAGAGTTATTCAAGTACCCAAGCGCCCCCCAGAACCTGTGTGCTTTGAGAGCTCAGGAAGAGCTACAGACACTGATCAGCCCTTGCAATCGATTTGCAAACTAAAGCAAGCACTAATAAACGCCGATATTCTAAACAAATACCTGAAATTTGCTGCTGGAGGCAGCATTCGGGGGGGAAGGAGGGGGAGTCTCCCCAGGGCAGAGCAGAGGGGCAGAATCCCCCCCTCGCCCTGCTGGCCACACTGCTGGGGATGCAGCCCAGGGTGTGGGCACACACCGCTGGGTCACGCTGAGCTTCTCATCCACCGACACCCCCAAATTCTCCTCCCCGTGGCAGCTCTCGATCCATTAGACCCATGAATAAGACTTAAACCGAAACAGCCTCCACTTTCACCCTCACCAACCCATTCTAACAGCCTTTCCTCTACCGCAGCCACCACCAGAGGCTTAATGCTGCCTGAGCGCACTCAGGGAGCTCACCCCTGGTCGTTTCCTCACGCCCGGAGGCACCCTGCCCGCCCAGCACCGGCCCTCCTCAGCCGGGGGCTCCCCGCCGGGCCTACCCCGGAGGCAGGCAGAGCTACCGGGGCAGGCCTCACTTCTCACCGTGCTTCATCTGGACGATGCTGGAGGCCGCCACCGTGTCTGCGGCCACCAGGACGTAGTCGGGGCCCTGAATGCCGATGAGGTACTCCATGGCCGCCCGCCGTCCCCTCAGGCCGCGCCGTGACACAGCGAACCGCCCACAGACGGACCGACCGACACACGGACCGACCGCGCAGGCGCCGGCGCCCCGTGATGACGCCACCGCTCGCGAGAGACGCCGGGGGAGGGTCACGTGGGATGGCCCGGGGCAATGGCGGCGGCCTGAGGGGGCGGCTGAGGCCTGAGGGGACGGTGGAGGTTCGATGGGTGCTTTATACCCTCCCCCGCCGCCTTCACCGGTCACGGCGCTGGCCCCAGCGAGCTTCGGGGCTGGCCAGCTGGCCTAGCAGATCCAGAGAGGGGATTTTGCTGCTTTACTCTGGTGAGACCCCACCTGGAGTCCTGTGGAGGTTGGAGGCCTCAGTACAGGAAAGATATGGGCCTGAGAATATAAGCCTAGGAGAGCTGGATATAGGATATAAGCCTACAGGAGAGCTGGAGAAGGGACTTTTTGTCAGGAAGTGGAGTGATAGGACAAGGGGTAATGGTTTTCAATTGGAAGAGGGGAGATTGAGATGAGATATTAGGAAGAGCTTCTTTGGTGTGAGGGTGGTGAGGCACTGGAACAGGTTGCCCAGAGAAGCTGTGGCTGCCCCATCCCTGGAGGGCTTCAAGGCCAGGCTGGATGGGGCTTGGAGCAACCTGGTGTGGTGGGAGGTGTCCCTGCCCGTGGCAGGGGGGTTGGAACTGGATGATCTTGAAGGTCCCTTCCAACTCTGACCATTCTGTGATTCTGATGGAGTGGGTCCAGGGGAGGGCCGCTAAGATGATCGGGGGATGGAGCACCTTTGCTCCAAGGACACACTGAGGGAGCTGGGGTTGTTCAGCCTGGAGAAGAGGAGGCTCCGAGGAGACCTAAGAGCGACCTTCCAGTACCTTAAGGGGCTCCAGGAAGGCTGGGCAGGGTCGTCTCCTGCAGTGACAGGACGAGGGGCAGTGGCTTTAAGTTGGAGAAGAGCAGATTTAGATTGGATATTAGGAAAAATTTCTTTCCTCTGAGGGTGGTGGAACACTGGGACAGGTTGCCCAGGGAGGTGGTTGAGGCCCCTTCCCTGGAGATATTCAGGGAGAGGCTCAATGAGGCCTTGGGCACCCTGGGCTGGTTGGGGGTGTCCCTGTGACTGTGGGGAGGTTGGACTATGGCATGTCCTGCTTGTCCCCCACGCCCTGTGGAGTGAAAGGAATTGCCTGGTAGTCTCAACCAGAGCAAATGGCTGCTGCTCCTCCGGGGCTTGTGGAGCTCTGAGAGGAAAGAGAAACAGTAAAACCTCGCTTGTGCAGCAGCTCTTCCTTAGGCTCGAGTTCTTGTGAAAATACACGGCTGGTGCTCCTGTAGCCTCTGATCTGTACTCAAAGGGAACTGAACTGTGAAGAGAGACTGAAACCCTCCCAGGAGCCAATAAAAGAGTTTTTTGCCAGTTGCCAAGGGAAAACTCCTGACCCATGGATGTGGCTGCGGATTTTTCTTATCAGCTGGGGGCTTCAGAGCTTCTCATGAGCTCGGGTACAGAGCTTGGGTGGTTTATGTTTCATCACTCAGCTAGACATGGGTTCTGACGGCCACTGATCAGCACATGCTGTTCTCTCTCCCTTCTTTCCCCCTCACTCTCAATCTACTTACATTTCTCAGGGCAAAAACTGTCTCGTTTCTGGTGGCTGTGCAGCACCCAGCAGCTTCCAGGTGTGGCTGTGATGTAGATAATTAATAATGAGAGAAACAAAATACTCTAATTGCCTGGACATTGTGTAACTGCCGGCGCCATCCCCACGAGCAGCGCAGATCCAACTGGCACTTGGTTTATTGATTAGCCCTGGCCTGAGCCCCATCTCACGCTCGTTAAGTGCAGCTCCACAAAGGCCCAGCCCCACGCTAATGAGAGAGGCCACCGGAGCATTAACCACCCCCCCGGCAGTTGCTGTGAGGGAGGGACAACCCCCCCAGGGAAATAAACCTCTGGATGTGACAGCACGTGGCAAACACCCAACTGCACGGACACTGGGAGAGTCACTGTAATGAGAACTGGGCACCACCTTTGTGTGGGTTAAAAAAGACTTAAATGTGCCAAAAAGCAACAGCAAGTTGTCTTCAGGAAACAATATAAATGAGGGTGAGCAGCAAATTCACCATTTTGACTGTTTTCCAATTGCCTGTAGCTACACTTGTTAAATGGAGTGCTGCTGCATAAATCAAAGCAGGATGTTTTCCTCTACCTAACGATGGCCCAGACCTGTCCCACTGCTCAAGTGTTTTCTTTGTGGATCCGATCTGAAGTTTTAAACACCTTTTTCCCTATGGATCTCCACACGTCTTGCACACGCACACACAGCCGGGCAGTCGGCCTCAGCAGTTATTTTTTGAGACCTTTTTAAGAGAAGGTTGACGAAAAATCAACAACTGCTGGCCTTGTTGATTTGTACTGGGCCCTAGGGTGCAATTAAATGTTGAGGTTGTTACTGAATTTTCTTAACAGATTGAATTTCCCCGTTTAGGAAGCACACGAGCACCCAGTGCACATCTACCTCTGCCTGGGCTGAAGGTGCTTCTGATGTTATGGCATGGGTGCAAGGACAGCAGGACACCTCTGCCTCTTAGAAATTGGGGAGTATTTTCCATTAAAGGCCACAGTATGTCTTAAAAATGTGCCTTTGCCTCTTTTATTTTCAAAGCAAAGATAGCAGTGATGTGTATTAATCCCTGGGTGTGCTGCACAGCTCGGGGTGGGATTATTCCAAGAGGAGAAGCTGTGAACAGCACGGGGATCACAGGATGCTCTGGGGTTGGAAGGGAGCTCTGGAGATCATCTCCTCCAGCCCCCTGACAGAGCAGCTCCACCCAGAGCAGGTCCCACAGGAGCGTGTCCAGGTGGGTTTGAATGTCTCTGAAGATGGAGATTCCACCACCTCTCTGGGCAGCCTCTTCTACCCTCACAGGAAAGAAGTTCCTCCCCATTTTTAGGTAGAACTTCTTATATTGCAGTTTGTACCCGTTAGTACAAGTTAGTAAAAGGAGTCCTTGGTGCAGCCCAGAGCCAGCTCTGTGGTCACTTGGCCAAGAACAAGCGCTCTGCTCAGCTCCTGGCCTGCTGGCTGACTGCCCGATGGCTGCCACCCCTCCTTTTTCCTCTAAAAACAGCAGAACATTCTTCAGAGGTCACCCTCCCCCTCTGCTCTGCCCTGGGAAGCCCTATGTGGAGCACTGGGTCCAGTTCTGAGCTCCCCAGTTCCAGAAGGACAGGGAACTGCTGGAGAAGGTACAGCAGAGGGCTGCAAATGTGGCAGAGGAAAGGGAAAACTCTGCAGGTTCCACCTCTATCTCCCATCTGGTGATCCCACATTCCTTTTCCCCTTCTGGAAGAGGGATACTGAGCCCTCCTGGGCTGGCCCAAAGCATCTGGGCTCCACTTTCTGCTCCATCCCCGGCTCACGGGGTGACCCAGCAGGCGAGGGGCTGGGGTGTGATGCACAACTGTGGTATGGGAGGTATTTTTCATTCTAGGGGGGTTTGGACTAGTGTTTGCCCTGGCTTTGGCCCTTTGCTGTCATCTGTCTCAATGTGGTATCAGTAAAGATGTTGTTACACTTACTGCAACGCCCAGACAAGGTTTCCTGCTGGGAGCTCACTGCTTTCCAGAGAAGAAAAGGATCCTCGTGTTCCTGCTATTTCAGGTGCAGGAAATGAGGGCGCAGAGAGGAGCAGTGATTGAGTGGAGATCACAGGGCAGGTTTGCCGGCTGGGTAGGGATAGAAATGTCTTGATTCACTGAGCTCCCCTCTGCCTGCTGAAGCGTGCCATTCGGATCACACAACCCCAGCGTGAACTCTGCACGGCTTACACGGAGCTTTGCTCTTAATCTCTCTGTCTGGGCTCTACGGAGCTCCTCAAGAGGACATTCTGTGGGCCCAAAACATATTCAAACAGATTCTCCGTAGGGATGGGCAGGGACAAGCCTTGCCCAGGCTGGTGGGCAGTCCCCTGGTGCCAGCCTGTTTCTGGCTCTTTCTTCCCTCCAGGATGCCACTGTGTCCCCAGGGTGAGCAGCACTTGCTGGAGTTTTAGATAACTGAAGTTGCAGAATCTTTCTTTCACATGTTTATTTTGCTCATCTCTCCCACAAGACGAGGCCAGGGTGGAGAGAGCACCTCCTCCTTGCAAAACTCCTTCTTAAGAGTCCTTACTCTGGCCAAACTTGCTGGGAAATGCCAATGGCTGGCAGAGTAGGCACTGCTGGTGGGGGGTTGCTCGACTTCCCTGCTCCTGGATCTGCTGCAGAGTGTTTACCCTCCACCTGGGATGGCAACAGTGGGGGCACCCATTGGAGTGTGCAGGTGAAAATGGATTGTAACCCGCTGCCTGCCCTGTCAATGGAGCTGATTAGCGCGTGTGTGTCTCTGGCAGGATTGATCTGGCAGGTGAGAACCTTTCAGAGACCAGCTGGGGCCCTGCTCTGTGGTGGGATGCTCCTTCCTGAGCAGTTCTGCAGCGATCGTCATCGTCTCCTCGTGGTGGGCAAGAGGAGATTCACTGTGGGCAGCTGGGATGGCCAGAGGCAGGGAGTGCTCTTTCCCAATTTTCAGGGAGCGTTATTTCCCAGTTTCCCAGTTTCTGGAGCCTCCCCAGCAGCGCAGAGCATCATGGCTGCTTCCCACTGGGTTGACTCTTGGTTCTCTCTCCCAGTTTGATTCATGGCTCAGACCTCACCAGGGAGATGGGGAAGCAGCCGGCACCGTGGGATAATACTGGAAAAGCTCCGTGATGCCAAGCCAGGGGCCAGGTTGGTGACCCCAGCACGGTGTGGGACCCACCACCACACAGCTCCGTGGGGCCTTGCAGGACGAGCTATTTCATAACCTTTGCTAATTATAAAATTCAACCATAAGAAGAAAAGCTGCTTCGAGTCGTTGGATCATTTTTTTTCCCCCACTGAGGAGGCACAAATCAAGAAATCAGAATGTTTAACAAAACAAACAGAGATTCCCGCAGTACTGAAGGAGATTTACAGACAACAACATCTAGTTAGAGCTCCCCCCAGCTCCTCTGGCTCTGTCCTTCTGCTTGAATTCCTTCTGGTCACCGAATTATTACTTTGCTTACTACTTCCTGTGCTTTAAAAGTGGGGAAAGCACAATCAAATTACCGTCATGCGCATTTGGTTAATTACCCATTTAGTTACTTATTCAGTTCATTAAAAAGACGCTGGCCACTGTCAGTTTTGAGGAAATTCAGAGAGGCAGGCAGTTAGGAGACAGGATATGGGACGAAATAGGCCATTACTCCAGCCCAGTGAATGGCAATTTATATCCCTTCTTTTCTGCTACGTCACTTCTGTGTGCGGTTTGTTCTGGATTTTTAAAAAACCAAACAAAAAAACAACAAACAAATGAAGAAATTGTTCTGCTGGAGATCACCGTTGCTCCTTGGAATCCTTTTAGGTTTAATCCAAAGCTCTGCAAGAGACCAAACCACCTTTTTTTGGACTCCTTTTCTTCAGCTGAGAAAAACGTGCTGCTCCACAGGTCATAAGATGCCTGTAATTATGACCCTGAAAAGATAGAAATGTTGCTTCTTGAGACAAATTCCATCTGACAGTTTTTACAGTACGTTCGTTCAGAGCAAAATGCCCTGTCCCCTGTCACCCGGATTGAAATTATTAAGGAAGACAGACATTTCACTGACAACTCTAGCCTCGGGGGGGGAAATATTCCTTCTGTTCCCCTCTGAAGGTCAGAGCTCACATAATGCAAAACACTTAGAACACGCGTGTCCACACGCTCACACACATGCGGAATAAAACTTTCTCCTCGGTGGAGCTGGAGGTAGATTTTATGGCAAACAGGAGCCAGCTTTGCATGCTCCTCAGAGGATTTTGGCCAAAAAAGATGAGCCCCGTGCACTTTGTCAATTTTCTTATTTTCTTGTAGACAGTCTCCTTCTCCTCTGCGTGGGAAACCCACCAGCAGACGGCCGTGTGTGCTCACATGTTCCTGCTTCCCCAAGACGTGTGTCCAGACGTGGCACATCAGTCGCTGGCAATTCCTCTGCCAGCCCGGGATCTGCGGGAAAGTCACACTTTCCTGGCATCTGCTTATCCCTTCAAAATATTTCCTGGCTTATTTTCCTTACTGACAAAACCCCATTTGCCGCTCCTGCATCCCACTTATCACTTAGACCACGCGTGTGGCCCGGTTTGTCACACAGCAGTGTCCCTGCGCTGGGGATGGGCAGGTCCTCTTCGTAGGAGCACCAGCTCCTCTCCGTTCCTGAGCCTTTCCATGCTGCTGGAAGGACAAATCCTGGCCCTTCTGAGCCTCCCCAGCCCTGGTTCGATGTGTGAACGCGGAGCTCCATGGCCACATAAGAGCTGTCACTCACCGCGACTTGCCCATGGATCACTTAATCTAGGGCTGAAAATTGGACTTGAGCCGAGGTGTCCAGAGGTGGGAAACCAGCCTGTGGCTCATTAACCTCTCCCTGTCGCAGGGGAGCTCCCTCTTCCCCCTTTTTCCAGCAACTGGATGTGTGACAGGTCCCCGCTGACCGGGGTCACCACCCGCCCTGGTGTCATTTGCACCCAGTGTTCCCAGGCTGGACCCAGTTCCCAAGCACTGGCCCCGCTTTCGCAGCCTGTCTTAGAAGCTCTTTCTAAACCCGGGTGCTACTGGGCAGCTGGTTTGCAGCTCCCCTTCCAGCACCCTGAGACAGAGCCCTCCTGAGGTGCTGGACCACACTCGTCTTCCAGAAACCACTGGATTAGTGTCACCCTCTGCTCGGGAACCTGTGGGGACCGTGACTGCACAGACCAGCTTTTTCCTTTGGCTGGCCAAGTGACCTGCCTCAAGTCACACACTGGGACCAGTGGCAGAGCTGGGAACGGAACTGGGAAGCCTTTGTTTTGTGTTTACTCATAGAAGAAGGGTAGAAACCCCGAGTCCTGCACCCTGAGAGCAGGGGAGGGAGGGGGATGCTCCTGTGCCTGCTCTCCAGCCCCAGCCCCTGTCCCCAACTGCTCTTCCCACAGGGACACCAGCTTCTGCTCAGCATCTTCCCTCAGAGCCGCCAGAAGCCTCAAACTTTTCTTTCTTCTTCCTCTCACTCCCTCTTTTTCTAAGTTTAATTCTGAACAGCCGGCTGCGTTCAGCCTGACTGGTTTGTTATGGCTTATAATTTGTGTTAGGATTAATTAACTAATTACCGACAAATGTCCGTTGGCAAGATTCTGCTTCTGCTTGTCAACTTGAAGTATTTAATTATTTTAATCATTTACTTTCATCTTCAGAATTTATGCTCTTCCAAGAGCGTTTCTAGGCATCTTTTAATTATTATTCTGATTTTTCTTTTTTTTTTCAGAGGGGTGGTGAGCTGGGGGGAGCGAGGTGGGGGATGGGATAATTTCTCATTAACTGTTTCAGCGAGTAACTTCCTTGGAAACTCGTCCTTGGTTTTCCAGCCCTGGTGTGGAGAAGGGACAGTCTGAAATGAGGGTTGTGTGGGGATGCAAAGGGAGAGCCGGGTCGAGGTTTCGCTTCCCAGCCAGAGTCCTCCCTTTCCCGAGGGATTTGAGGGATTCAGACTAGGTGATGCCGCTGTACCTGGTCCTTGTCCAGGGGTTTGGGCAGGCATCGATCTACACAGGTGCTTCTCCCACCAGGAATAACCCCGCAACCCCAGGGGAGCGCTCAGGACCCCCGTTAGGCACAGCAGAGCCTCTGCAGGATCAAACCACTGTGTTGGCAAGTGAATAAAACCAAAGATCATGGGAAAATATCCATTTATACAATTTTTCATCTTTAAAAAAATGATGAATGGCTTAAAACCACAAACTGAATTGTGCTTTGAGGGTCCCACAGATTTGGCCAGGGAAGGCAGGAGCGCCAGGATGGGTTTGGGCAGTGGGATTGCACGGGAACTCCATCCCCTGGACATGGTGCCAGCGCTGGGGTGGGAGGGTAGAGGGACATTGGAAAATTCAGCCAAGGACATCTTGCTTTCACAGGAAATTCCGCAGGGCTGCCACAGCCAGGACACCCTGAGCAAAGAGCCAATTTGCTCAGTAAAACAACGGATACTCTTAAGGTATAACAAATATAGTGCATAAATGCAATGTATGTGTTTAATTCTTGCCTTCCAAACACACTCGCCCTTGCTGTTCCTTCCCAATTTTGATCTCAGGGCAGGGCAGTGTGTCAGAGAATCATAGGTTGATATGAGATTGGAAGGGACCTCTGGAGATCTCCTCCTCCAGCCCCCTTCCAGAGCAGGGTCACCCAGAGCAGGTCCCACAGGAACGTGTCCAGGTGGGTCTGAATGTCTCCAGAGATGGAGACTTCCCCACCTCTCTGGGCACCCTCCAGGGCTCTGCCACCCTCAAAGTGAAGAATTTCCTCCTCATGTTTAGATGGAACTTCTTATGTTCAAGTTTGTGCCCATTCCCTCTTGTCCTCATGATGTGTTGTGGTAACGTGATGAGTTTTAGTTTGTACATTTTGCACCCATGTCCCTGGCAGAGCTGGTTTGGGGGGGGGACCAGGGGATGAACCCGCTGTGCCCGGGCAGGTACTGGGATGCCCCGAGCCAAGGCATCTAATCTCTCTTTTTCCTTTCACCCAGCAGAGCTGCAGCGCTTCTGCGGGATTAAAACATGAGAAAGGAAAGCGTGATAAGCTGATAAAAGACAGTGAAACTCGGAGTCTTTCCACTGCTGCTTTCCAGCAGGCTGCCAGGCTTTTTTTCTTGCTGAGCACTTCATGCTGCCAGCAAACCAGGTTCTGAGGTGCTTCCAAAAACCTCCCTTTGCTGGCGAGCTGCGGGATGGGCAGAGCCCCATGTCTTCCAGCGGGGCACATGTACCCCGCTGACTTTGGGAGGAGTCTCTCTAGTAAAGACTAATGAAGGATTCAGCCCCAAGAATATTTCTTTCCTGGAACAAATGAATCCCTTGGACCAGAGCGCTGATGATAGTGTGCTATTTAAAAGGTTTCTTGAGGGTACGCAATTATATTGAAAATAATTAGGGGCAAGGCAGTGGTATTATTACTACTTATCATATCACTCCAAACTTAATCCAGACTGATCTATGGGAAGACATGGGGAAGGCAGAAGATGGACCTTTTTCAAGCCAGATGAGGTTCATCTCCCCTCAGGAGTCACCCATTGAAGCCGGTAGGTTTGTACCAGGAGGGACTGGAGGGGACCAGGAGGGAGCCCGGTCCCTGCGGTCTCTGGAGGCTGAGGTTTGGTGCTGGTCATTTAATCCGTTAGACAAACATTGGTTTCAGGATTTGTCAGCCTTTAAGGTGACATCCTGGCCCCTTGTCCTGCCACACCACGGCCTCTGGTCTTAGCCAGGAGGTGAGCACAGGCTCCCAGGGAAGCAGCATCGCCCTGGCGAGCGCTTGTGGAGAGATCTAAATGAGACGAGAAAGATTGTCTTAATTAACTTCAGAATCCTGTTAATTAGAAGCCTCTCTGCATTAAGAATTGCTCTAGTGACCAGATCGAGCCGTGGCTACACGTGAAGGCAGAGGTAGAGGCAGGGATGGATCACACCCACGTCTTTGTTGGGGCAGAAGCTGTCAAATATCATGGGGTTGAAAATGCTGCTGGACCACCACAGCTCCTCTGGAAGCCAAGCTGAGCACCCCCTCAGTGGGTTTGGCATGGCAGGAGGGGAAAAGGGCTTTTGGAGAGACTAAGAGCTGCAGTGGGACCACAAGAGAGATGCAAGATGATGAAAACCCCAGGAGAACCAAGCTGGAGGGGCTGGCAGAGCCTGCAGGTTGGGAAACTGAGGCACTGGGGGGGGCACAGGGGACAGAGGAAGGTGGTGCAGGGCTGAGAACAGCCTGGGCTGGGCTGCAGGTACCCCATCACCCCAAAATCAGCCCTGTGGAGAGGCTTGGGGGCTCCACGGGGTCCTCCCCTCCCTCCCAGCAGCTGGGGAACAGCTCCAGGACCACCAGGGTGCAGGAGCCGGGCTGGGTCTGAGGGTAGGTAGGGGTCCTTGTGGGAAGGAGAGCCTCGTCCTGTTGAAGGCTGACAGAATGAACTTCAGTTTATGCCCCTGGCAGTTTTTTACAGCTCAGCTATTCCATTTAGGGCTTGGGAGCCAGTGGAAGGAAGCTGGGATCGCTTCACTGACCAGCCATAACATCCAGCCAGTACATTAACTGCCCTGCTGCCCTGATCTGATGTGGTTTTACAGACAATAGCTACTGGCTATTTAGGCAATGTATAAATTAACATATTCTGCACAAACTGGGAGCATATTTAAATGAAAGGAGAGTGCCCTTTATTTGTCAATCATTCAACATCCACATTTTTACATTCCTTTAAAAAGACAACTTCAGTTTTTCTTAATCCTACCTCAAACCATTTGTCTTCACGAGGGGAAAATGCTGTTTGATTGCTGAAGTGTTTCCTTGCCCCCCCCTCCCCCTCCTCCTTTCCCCTGCCTCTTTCCTTTAATTAAAACAATCCCCAATCTGCTCTCCTGGAATTTCTTTCCCAGTTCGGCTCAGTAACTTGTGACCTTCGAGTCAGGGCACCTCCATTTCTGAGTGGGCTGGAGTCCCCCTGGCATGCAGGGGTCAGAGATGCAGAGATAAAGGAGTCACCTCGGGAACCAGCCACCAGAATCCGGGTCGGGGTGGCTGAGCCGTGCCCCGAGCCCAGGAGGTTGCCAGGGCTGTGGCAGCAACAAACTTTACCTGCTCTTATTCCAACATTGATGCCTGACCCTGCTGGAAGGCAAGTTACGGGTGCTGGAGCCATCTCAAACTGATGGACTGGACAAAATAGCACTTGAAGGGGGGAAAAAAATGACCTGAGTGGTATTTTGCGAAGCTGCAGCCCCAGTTTGCTCAGCTCTCAGGTGCCATTTCTAATAATTCCAAGAAGGACGAGATGCAAGAGCCAGAGAGGAGTTTCCCTTTTTGTGTTTCCAAGAATCTCAGGGTTTCTTGGGGCTCTGCAGGTCTCGCAGTGAATTCTGCTCGCTCAGCACATTCTCAAAAGGGCTTTTCTCCTGGCAGTGACTGGCAGCAGCAAAGCACCTTTCCCTGCTGGGGGATCTGATCGATCAGACCTCGGGTGGCTTTCAGCAGGACAATACCATTTGAATAGACAAACTCCACCTCGGTTAGTTTTCTGCCTACAGAAAATGTGAGTTAAAGAGAAAAATGCAAAATAACCCATGTCCCAAAACCTTCCTAACTGCCACATCCTGGCGGGTGACCGTCTCCCACGCCACAGCACGGGGAGAAGACAAAATGCATTGCCAAGAAAGGCCCATTTGGCAAAGTTTGCCCCTCTGTGCCCGCTGGCCAGATGCTGACACCTCCCTCCTCCCGACAAACTGGGGCCAAGGCGTGTGTTTAAGACCCAAACCAGCATCGATCGGGGTCTGTCAGTCACTCTCCTGGAATAAAGTGCCGGGGTTTGTTGCGGGGGACAGTAATGGACACACGCTCCACTGAGCTTGCAGCCATTTCACTGACCGCCCCGAGGCTGGAATTCTGGGTTGGGTTTTCTTTTTTTTTTATTATTGTTTAGAAAATAAACATTTTGTTTGTTAAGAAACGGTATTTCAGGTGCTGAAATGGAGCTCTCCTTACCACTGAGGGGCCTTTCCTGTAGCCCTCTGCAGCCAGGCAGCTCTGGGGGGATTTGGAGGACCTGGCTTGGTCTGAGCATGGTGCTTGGTGCAGCTCCAACCTGTCTCACCACAATGCTGAGAGGAAGAGGAGGGAGGAGGGTGGCTTCAGCAGGACAGCACGGACCCTGCACAGATCCTGCATGGCTTTATGGGGTCCCCAGGCAGGAGTGAGACACACAATCCCATGGCATCATGGTGCCACCTTGGACCTTAACGACATACCCAAGAGGTGTGAAGGCTGTGGTACATCGGGAACAACACGCTGAGGGAAAACCACCCCGACTGCCCTCAAAACGGAGCTGCCTCCTCCCCGCTGCCCTCCCCTCCTCCTCCTCCCACCTGCCTTTCGTTCTTCCTCATGCATGGAAGGTATTAATTACCCGACATGCTTTAATGGCTCGCAGGAAGTGCCCTCCAGCCATCCCGGTGCGGAGCGAGCTTTGCCTGGTATGGCTCCACGCCGTGCACGGCCCTGAGAGGAGGAGGAGGAGTGGAGGCTGAGGCTGCCGGGGCACAAGGTGTTTCCCATGGCCCTGTGGAAGCAGACCCCATTTTTCTGAGCCCTCTGAGCAGCTCTCTTTTATCTCTGGTGTCCAGCTAAAGCAGCTCTGGTGCCCTCGGGGTGGCTGCACGGGGTTTGTTAACCTCTGGGACGTGCAAACCGCGACCTCTCACCTCCCCGTAATAAGCTCAGCCACACGTTCCTGCTCACTGGCTTATTACTTGCTGCCACCGAGCTGTGCCTAACCTCGCTGAGCTCTGCCTAACCTTGTTAACCTGCCAAGGAGAGCTGGGGGAATGTGACTAGGGAGCTCATCTCTTGGGAAAGGCTCCATCCTGCAGCTGATGCCATCATGGGATCCTGCATCTACCAGAAAGGGCTCCATCCCACAGCTGGATGTAGTGCCAGGACCCCATATCCCCCAGGAAGGGCTCCATCCCATAGCTGGATACAGTGCTGGGACCCTGTATCCGCTGGGAAGGGCTCCATCCTGCAGCTGGATGCAGTGCCAGGACCCTGTATCCCCTGGGAAGGGCTCCATCCTGCAGCTGGATGGAGTGTTGGGACCCCATATTACCTGGGAAGGGCTCCATCCTGCAGCTGGATGCAGAGCTGGGCACACCAGCAATTTTCATCAAGGATCTGGGGAGCAGACAGGCAGAGCAGAGGGGCACAGGGGATTTTTATCCCCAGCAAGGTCTGTCTCTGCGCTGAAACCTGGGATGCAGCTCCCTGTGGAGCTCCTCAGCTTAAATTTGGGCTGTCCCCTGCTCCTGGCCACCGGTTTCTCTGCACCAGCCTCAAACCAAAGGCGGGGTGCTCATCAGATTGATCTGCAAACCGATCGAATCGGGGCAGCTCCAGCCTGCCTGGGCAGTGTGCATGTGGCAGGAGCTGGGTCTCAGCCTCAACCCTGGGATCACCCACTCAGTGCTGGGATCATCCGGGAAGGAGGGTGACAAAACCCCCTTCTCCTGGGAGCAGACATCGAGGAATCGACCATTCCATGGCCAAGGACAAGTCCTGGGGTTGGAACCCTGGCTTTGCCCTGCCCTTTCCCTGTGCTGCCAGCTCCATCCCTGCTCTTGGCACCGGGAAAAGCCAGCGCCATGCCCTGGGAAGCCGGTTTCCTGGTGCCCACCGGCGCGGGACCTGCCGAGGCGGCAGGACTGAACCAGGGGAGCGCGGGAACGGAGCAGCGAGGCACGGGAGCAGAAGGGCATTAATCACCTCGCCGTGATTAGGGGCTCACTGAGCACAGACTGCCTGGGGGCCTTTCTGCTCCCGTACCTCCCAGTGCCCCAGTTTGCCGTGCTCTCAGACAGATGCAGTCCAGCCTGCGCACCAACCCTTGGCCCGGGCAGCCCTGCCTGCTCTGCATTCCCCTCGATGATGGGTCACCAAGGTGGAAATGGACGTTTCTTAATTGCTTTTAGTACTCGGCTGCATGGGAGGTCAGTAAAAGCAGAGCCTGCCTCCCCTGTTGCTCCAGCTCCCGGCTGGTTGTCACCTTCCCGGGGCTGAAGCTTTAGCCCAGCCCTGGGAACCGGAGCCTTCATCCATCCCTCGTGGAGGACTGAGGTGATGATCAAGGCCAAGGGCTGCCTGGAGTGTGAACCCCCAGGAAGGAGCATTGGAGGACAGGCTGAGAGAGATGGGAAGAAAGCAGGGATGAGGGGACACCTTAGAATCATGGAATCATAGAATGGTCAGAGTTGGAAGGGACCTTAAAGATCATCAAGTTCCAAGCCCCCTGCCATGGGCAGGGACATGTACATGTACCATGTATACATTGAGCTGAGGAAGAGCACCCACCTCAGAGAGTCAAGTGTCAGATGATGCAGAGATGCCTTTTTTTTTTAATCTTTTCTTTTTTTTTTCCATCTTGAAATACACAAATTTATTCACTCGGAGCCATCCTTTTATTGCAGGGAGATGGATGTGTGCGCCCACGTTAGTTTAACTTCACGGCTCTCCCATCCGTACAATAAAACAGCCCAGGGAGCCGGAGCCGATTCATCTGTTTGCCACAGAAGATGGAGCAGTTAGCAAATTGTTTTATTGACCCGCAGCTCTGCTCAAGGTCATTTGTTTTAGTGGCCGAGGCAGCACGCCCGGCACGGCAAAAAGAGGGCTGAGGAGGGAACCTCCATATGTGACAGGCACGTCCAAGCCCTTGGGAAACTGGCCTCGCTGGGAAAGAGTCAGCATCACGCTGGACCCCTCGCAGCCCGGCTGTGCTTGCCGGATAAGCTCAGCATTTGGGCTTTAATGCTGCAGCTTTCTCAGCTGTCCCCAGGCTTTTATCCCTGGCTGCGGCTGGGAAAAAGAAAATCCCTCCTTCTTCACCGAAATGTGGTTTGAAATCTTCCTGCTTTGTTCTGAAAGGACAATGAAAATAATTTCTGGTGAGGAAGGGAGGAAATAGAATTAAGCAGCTCAATCCTCATCCGAACTTAACCCGGGTCTGTAGCCTGTAGGGAGGAGATGTGCACAGAAAACTGCGCTGCAGAAAAGCCGGGCTCTTCCCAGAGCTGCTGATGTGCACCTTGAATGAAACAGGGAGAAAAATACAGACTTTCTTATCACCCAGGGAGGGTCTGAGGGGGTTTTGTGAGCATCCCTGCTGCCCCACGTTCTCATGATGTCCCATCAATGTACAGAGATCCCCGTCTACCCCACACATCTCCCCCTTGGCTCCCGTACCCCCTGCTGCTCCCGAGCATCCCTGCTTTTTGCCGTCCTCTCTGAGCCTCCTGTGGAGCCGGGGCCTTGCTAACCTTCATTGATTTCCCCTAAACATTTATTAATTGATCACTGCAGGGTTACCACAGGCTTCGTTTGGGGGTGATGAGATGTCCATGGAGTATCCTCACGTGAACTCCACCCCCAGTACCTCCGTCTACAGGCGTGCGATTCCGCATCTGCTGCTCTTGCTGCCGAAGCAGCTTTTAACCAAAGACATATGGGGCCCATTAACACAGTTTTGCATCTTTGCAGAGCCCGATCTTGGGGAGAACTGGCTGGTTTTGGCTCATAGTTAAAAGTCTCAAGCCTTGATGGAACCCGGTGCAGAAGCAGAGAGCGGGGAGCCGGTGCCAGCCCAGGCTGCCCATCGGCACACATGGTTGCATCAAGCTCAGGGTGAATGTGGGTGTTTAATCTACAATGGGCACGGAACGCATTAATTACAGCACAGCCACTGAGGTTTTTTGGCCTAACTTAATGCTGAGACCCTCCTATAGTAGGTCTTGTCCCTCCTGAGGTCCACCCGGGTGGAGAGGAAGGGAGCTGAGGTGAACAACCAGGCTCTGGGCTTGCCATGGTCCTGAGAAAATGATGCTGATCAGAAGTACTTGGGCAGAACCTCTGCCTCAAGAAATGGATCTAAAATAAAAGCAGGGCTTTCTCCATCTGTAGCCCCACCCAGGCCTTCACACTTTTTTTCCAACTTTACAAATGTGCCAGATTAAAAAAAAAAAGAAAAGGGAAAAAAAAAAAAAAAAACCAACCAAAAGGGAAAGTAGCACATCCCTTTGTGCAAGGCTTTCTTAAAATCCCTGTTAAGTTCCTGTACATGCTGACAGTTTTACAATTTACATGACAGCTGGCTTGCTTGGAGGAGATCTCTGTTAATTAAAATAACACAAAGGGAAAGAAGCGAAATCGTGTCAGCAGATAATTAATTCGGAGCAGGGCAGCAGGCTGCACGCCCATCCCGCTAACAAAACTCTGCAGGAATTCACAGCTTCACGGGGCCCGACCCCGCTGAGCTCCCGCAGCCGTGCTCCCTGCTCTGCTCTGGGCTGGCCCTTTCCCACAGGGAGAGCCAGGACCTGGGCATGGGTTTTCCCAAATCACCTGGATCTGGTCCCAGCTTTCCTCCTCCCACCTGGGCTCTGCCTCTCCCAAAGCGATGCTTTCTGCCCCTGCCCTGCACCGGGCTGGCCCCTTCCCACGGGGGACACATCCCCGAGCTGGGTGCTACATCCCAGGGAGAGCCAGGACTTGGGCATGGGTTTTCCCAAATCACCTGGATCTGGTCCCAGCTTTCCTCCTCCCACCTGGGCTCTGCCTCTCCCAAAGCGATGCTTTCTGTCCCTGCCCTGCACCAAGCTGTCCCTTTCCCGCAGCGGGGGACATCCCCACGCTGTGTGCTGCATCCCAGGGAGAGCTGGGACTTGGACGTGGGTTTTCCCAAATCACCTGGATCTACCCTTCTCCTCCCCCATGAGCTCTGCCTCTCCCAAAATGATGCTTTCTGCTCCTGCCCCATTGCCCTGAGCCATCCCTCATCCTGTGGCCAGAGCATCCCATCCCCACCACCTCCTCACTCAATGCCAGGGTTTTCCAGGGCTGCGAGCAGCTGGTGAAGACCTCGGCCCGTGGCCAAATCATTCCCAGGGGGCAGCTGGGTGGGTTATCTCCTCGATCCATCCCAACAGAATCCCATCCAGCTCTGCTGGAGATGAGCTGTGTCTCCTCACTCAGCCCTGCAGCAAAGCTGGCATCCCAGCAGGATGGAGTTTGCCCAAGGGGTCGGTGCAGGAGGAGAAGGTGGGTGGGCAGAGAGGGGTCCAACAAGCCCTGGGTGGATTTGAGGAGCCTGGGGTGGGCAGGGAAGGAGCTCCTGCAGGGAGTAACAGGATTCAGTGGGACTGGGAAAAGCAGAGTGAGCCAAACCCTTGCCTGCCAGCCACGGTTTTGGGTGCAGGCTGTGCCATTGTCCCCTCCTTGCCACCCTGGTGCTGGTGGTGGCACCTCACAGCACCCTGGTGGTCCCCAGGGATGGTGGCTGCACCATCGCCCTCCTCAAAACCAGCCACCCAGCACTGCATGGTTAAACTTATGCTTAGTTAACTATTCTGTGGCTGCTCTCGCTGCCTCCGTGTGCTGAGCAGGCGGGCTCCGAGATGGGGAAAAGGAAAAAAAAACACCAAAAACCCAACAAAAAAAACAACCACAGAAAAAGGAAAGAGAAAGAGCAGCCCAGGGCTCCAAAGCAGCTGAGGTGTCAAAGACAGAGATTTAATGAATGTGCCTGCGGTTCACCTGAACAGATGAGCACAAGCTAGAAGGAGAGAAGGAAGAAAATGGAAAAAAGAAAGGATCATTTTTCAGATTGGCAGCTCCCCTCCCAGACATCTTTTAACAAGAGAGGGGAAAAAAAAAAAGGCTTTAAAGGGCCAGCCAGCTGCTTCCCTCCACTGCGGCGGGGACTGGGGCTGGCACCCGTTGCGGTTGGTGGGCTGGATTGGTGCTGTGGGTCCCAGGCCCCCAGCTCCCCTTGGGGACCAGTGGCCACTGGTGGGCTGGAGGAATGGGGGTTCCCAGGGCAGAGGAAGGGCTGGAGAGGCAAGAGGAGGCAGAAACCTGTGGGCTCATCCATCACCGTGTGCCAGACCCGGTCTGAAGGCGAGCAGGGAGTGTCTGCCTGCAGAATAAATCTGTGCGCTCAACATGTTAATGAACAGAGGGGGTTTGCAGCAGCCAGCCCGGGTGGGGGGCTCTCCATGATGGCTGGAGCCCCCTGGACACCACCAGCACCCACAGGAGCCTGGGCAGAGTCCCCCCAGAGCATCCCTGTCCCCCACCGACCCACACTGGGAGTGGGCTTCCTCGGCTCCCTCTCTTGGTCCAGCTGCAGGGGGGAGCCTGGGAGAGCTTCAGCTCCAGAGTTTCTTTGCAGTTTGCCAAAACAGACACCTTTTTGCCTACTTTTTTTTGTCCTTTTTTGTTCTCTTTTGTAACCATTTCCCGTGCTTCAACTTACTCCAACCAGCACCACATCCAAGCAGTTGGCCATGAGTCGTATCCAGTGTTTCTTTTTCAAACGTCTAGAGGGAACTATTTTAATAAAATCGCATTTCATATTTAATTGTATTAAACACAACAACAGGTAACGTGTCTCAAGCTGGCAGCTTCCCTCTGCTCCTCCAAGGAAAAAAACCCACACAAGAATATTCCTTAGAAAGGTCAGAGTCAGCTGGCACAGGATGGGGAGCTGCTTTAAAAGTGTCTGGTGTTGTCCCCCTCGCCCACCCTCCGCACGAGGACCAGCACCACCTTCCTTCTCACCTCCACATCACTCCAAGCTCCGTGGCCTTGTGGGGGCCAGGAGTATTCTAAAAATTTATTAAATAAAATAAATAAATAGGAAACCCAGTGTGTCCCTGGTGCTCCTGTCCCCCCTGGCTGGGTGCTGGGATGTCGGGGTCCCCCCAGCCCTGTCCCCCGCTGCGTGGCAGGCTCTTGCTCCGGCGCTGCGCACGGCTGCCGCAATTAGGGCTATCTGGGCTCCTTCGTAGCTGCAGGACAACATTTTTGAAGGCAGGACTTTGATCTTATTTCCTAAGAGTTTCTCTTTCCCTTCCTTTTCATGTGTGTTTTCCCTGGGTTTTGTCTCATTACTCAGGTGAAAGCTGATGCTCCCCAGGGCGGCTGAGGGGGAGCTGCCGTCCCCATCTCCTGACCCAGGGGGCACGGGGATGGGGCATCCTTCCCACTGGGAGCAAGTTTGTCCGTGGGCTTCTCCTGGGCAGAGGCTGCCAATTACGCAGCTCTGTCACATCGGCTTCTTGTCAAGGGAAACACAGTGCTGGCATCCTTCTTCTCCCTTATTTTTTCGTTTGTGGTTGCTTTTTTCTTGATATTTTTAATGATTTTTGCAAAGGAGCCTTAACGATGGAGGAGATGGCACAGGGATGCTCTGGGTCCACTACCCCTGGGAACCATCACCCCCTGAGCACCCATCGTCCCCCCAGGGAAGGCAATGGGGACAGGGACAGCCCTGCATCCCATGGGATGCTCCACCAAAGGCTGCCAGCCTTGCCGGGTGCTGTCGGCTCAGCTCGGAGTATCAAAGCCAGCCCAGATAAATAAATAAGTAAATCTTGTGCCCTGAA
Organism: Thinocorus orbignyianus; assembly: GCA_013400375.1. Classification (NCBI taxonomy): domain Eukaryota; kingdom Metazoa; phylum Chordata; class Aves; order Ciconiiformes; family Thinocoridae; genus Thinocorus; species Thinocorus orbignyianus. The sequence goes on along the minus strand of VXBW01000493.1, from coordinate 958,797 downwards.
CATTTGCATTTCTTCTTAAAACAGGCCCAGCCTTCTCGTAGCCGTAATCCTCCCCAACGCCAAGCTCTGATTAAAACTCTGCTGTNAAAACGCACTCGCCCCGGGGAAATAATTTGAGAAATCTTTGCATATTTTATTTAAAAGCATGCCGCGTTAGGCAGGGTAATAATGCAGAGCGATGGTGATTAGGTTGTGGCCTGGAGGGATCGCAGCCTGGGACCCTCCCTCCTCTCTCCCTCCTTCTCATCTCCCCCCCACCCCCCAAACCTTGGGGTTGCACCCCAAACACCCGTCCCGTTTCAGGGGGGTGAGTGCATTGCTGGATTTAGCCCCGTGGATCTGGGGCAGCTCCATCCCCGTGGTCCAGGAGCTCCAGGTGCCAGCAGCGAGGCATGGGATGCTCCAACCCCACGCACGTGGAGGAAATCCTCCCTCCACATTCAGCCGTCCCACAGCCCAACAAATCCCCTGGGATTTACAGGATCCCACAGGGGTAGTTAGGGTCCCAGCACCCCTATTCCCCAGGGATATCTTGGCCACGGAAGTTGGGTCCTGCAGCACCGAGGTCCCTCTTCTGCAAAAGCAGGTTCAGCTCTTACACCATGAGCTGCTGTTTGGGGTCAGGCTGTAAATCAAGGGCTCATCCCTTGAAGTTCCCATCTCAGCCTGGGAACATGCTTTAAAATGCATGACTTTTGTTGTGGGAAATTTGGGCAGCTCAGAAGAAATTGGGTGATCTCTCATGAACTGCATCTGCTGGAGCCAACAGCCTGCTCAGCACTGGCACAGACCTTCAAACCCCCAGATCTTGGGGAAGCACTTGCCAAAGGGGTTTTGCCTCCCGTCCCACAGCGAGGGAAGGGGAAAGGAGCTGCCAGCAGCCCCTCAAAGCCCCCAGAAGTCATTTTCCCCTCGGACACTAGCAATGGGCAGCCTTTGCCCCGCTCCAGACATTCCCCCTGGGCACTGCTCCGGTTCTTGGGCTTTCAGGCCATCCTTGAGGTTCCTCCCCATTAATTAATACCTCACTCCAGCAAAAGCCCGGGCAGATGGAGGTGCCCCTCCAGGAGCCCACCGCTCAGCAGAGCAGGAGCTGAGCCTCCAGAGGGTGGCTGATCCCACAGCTCCCATTAACACCAGTGGTGTGAGGTTGGGCTCAAACCTGCAGTGTAGGAACCTGAAGATAGAAGCCCCCACAGCTGTGCAGATTAACAGGGTGATAATTGGGCAGTGGGAGGGGAAGGAGCATAAATAGGAAGCACAGCAGGGGCAGAGGCTTTTATGCAGAGTCTAGGAGTTTCTTCCTTGGAGGGCTGGTGGATTGTAGCTGCCCCCACAATCTTTTGGGGGTGTCTGCAAGGTGGGATGCTCTACTCCTGCTGGATGCAGCTCCTATGGAGTGTCTTTTCACGGTGAGCTTGTCCCCTTCCTGCTGAAAGAAAGACAAAGGGAGGGAGAAGCCCGGAGGTCAGTCCTGCTCAAGAGATAAGCAAACTTTTGCTTTCCCACCTGTGCCAAGCCTGCAGTCACCCCTCCACCCAGGGATGTGGGGCTGGGGGCTGCTGGCCTCACTGGTGGGTACAGCAGCAGAGGTAGTCCTGGGAGGAACTCTGCAGTCCCACCTAAAAGGAATAAAACCACCAAACCTCAACCCATGAGGTCACTTTACTCTTGAAAATCCTAATTTCTTCTGCAAGGTGGCCTCTTCATTCTGGCATTTAAAGCTTAAGGTCTCATTTGTAAGTTTTTTCCCAGGTGATGAGGTCTTGTAGAGATTTAAAAAATTCTTCAGCTGGGGGTTGTGAGGAAGGCAGCTATGTGCAATACCAAAAAAAAAAAAAGTAATCATAGCTTGGGGCAGCCCAAACCATCCTGCCCGAGAGCTGGAGTGCTGCTCTTCCCCACTCAACCATGTCGGGGAGGTTCCCAGTGCTCCCAGAGCCATCCCTGTCCCCTCACTGCCCACTGATGGCTTCAACAGCCACCAGACCTGGCCTGAAAGATGGCACAATGCCCTCTTCCCTGGCAAAACCAGGCCCTTGGAAAGCTCCTGCCACTTCCCCGGCTTTGAAATCTGACCCAGAGCCTGGCTCTCTCCCTGTCTGCTCCCATTATTAATAAACTTTGAAGGGCTCCCTTCTGTCCTTAATGAGATTAGTGTTATTTTCATGCATTGCTGCAGGGCAAAGGACTGAAAAAGTGGCTGATCTGTAAACTAAAGGGTGCTAATCTATAGAGGGTGGGTCCCCCATTCTCATGGCCTCGGGGGCTGGGTGAGAGTAATCAATTAAAAGAGGGGATTAGAGGTGCCGTGGTCACCTACTTTATTGAGGTCACCCTGACACCCTCCCGAAAGCAGGCGGCCCTGGGCTCGCTGTGCTGGGTCCAGCCCCATCACTGAGGCTCTTAGAAGTTAAAAAAAACCCTTAATCACCAGCCCCAGTTTACACTCTGGACCCAAAGGAGCAGTAGGGGAAAATCTGTTGTTAATATATTAATGGGCACAATTTGCTTAGCGGGTCTGTCTGGGCTTTGTAAATTAATGCTAATTTAAAGCACAACCTCAATGTCTTTTTTTTTTT